>VWZK01021434.1:25256-43614 GCA_013396935.1 Baryphthengus martii
CGCCGCCGCGTGGTGCTGCAGGATGGCGTGTTGCACCGTGGTGATGGACGTGGCCGAGGCCGCCGCCGCCGCCGCCGGCTGCTGGATGTGGATGGGCTGGAGGGCGGGAGCCGCCGGTGCCAGGGTGGCGGCCGAGGCCGGGAAAGCTTTGACCTGCTTGGCCAGAAGCTGCTGCTGGATGTGCTGCTGAGCAGCCTGCTGCAGTTTGCTGTATTTCTCCATCTCTTCGGGCGTGAAAGTGATGGGCTGGCTCTCGAGCGGCGCCAGAGAGGAGTCCTCTCCTTCCCGATCCCCTTCGAGGCTCGGTTCCCCGCCCTGAGGCACGTAGCCAGGGAAGTGCTCCACATCCGGAACTAAGGGCATCATAGCGGTTTCCACCGGGACTGGCTGGTTGCCCCCATCCATAGGTTCTAGCCCATCGCCGTCGCTGGGATCCGTGAGGAAGTTGTGCGGCATGACCAGATCTCCGGAGCCGAAGCACTCGGGGAGCACCGGTGCTTCGAGGGGAACGGACGGCATTTCCACGGCGGCTTCGTCGCGTTTCTGCTCGTCCAGAGGTTTGTCCTGAATCACCATCACCACGTCTTCCAAGAGGGACTGGCCGCCCAGCTGAGCCTCCTCCATCCCTTGGGAAACGTCCTCCAAATCCGAGAGCTCCTGCTCCTCGCCCCTTTCCAAGCCGGACTCTTCGTATCTTTTGGCGTTCGGTTTTCGAACGGTCGGCAGCTTCCCAATTAAGGGGAGAACCGGTTTGTTGCCTAAGGAAGGAGGAAGTTTGGGGCCAAAGTAGCCCTGGGGAGGATCTTTGAGCTTGATGCCCACCTTGTTGGGCCCTGCCAGCACCTCGTCAGCGACGCAGGGCTTCTTCTCCACCTTCCTGGATTGCACCTTCTCCAGGAGAAGTTTTGCAGTGACGGAGTTTCTCTCCTCGGGGCTGCAGTCCCCTTCCGAGGCCCTCCCGGTGCCAGAGCCGCTGCTGTTTTGGGAGAGGGAGCCGGATCCTTTCAGATCCTCTCCTTTGCCGTCCTCTTTCTTCAGCGACGAGCCTTCGTTTCGGCCCGTCCGGAAATAGTGAGGGGATTGCGAGCGATAGATTTTGGACCTGATGAAGTCTCTCCTCCCAGACCTCCTCTCTTCGGGGCTCTCGTGGCCTCGAGAGCCTTTTCGCGACAGAGACCTCTGCGAGTGGCTCCTGGTGCTGCGGCTCCGATCCCGGCTGTAGCTGCGGCTCCGTTTCCAGCTCCGCCCCGTCACGCTCCGGCTTCTCCTCTTGCTCCGGCTGCGGCTGCAGCTGCTGCTGCGTGTCCTGCCCCGGCTCCTCGTTCTCGACCGGCTTCGAGGGTGGCTCCGGCTCCGACTCCTCGACCTGCTCCTGCTCGAGCTGTAGTCGTCGTCAGAAGAGGAGTACTTGCGCCGCTTCGACCTGTGGTTTGAGCCGTCGTAGTCGGAGTCGTCCTCGGAATCTTGGGACCGCTTGGAATGGCACCGCGAGCGGTCGCTGTAATCGCTGTAGCTATCGTCCGAGTAGCTTCTCCGCCGGCTGTACCGGCTGTGGTCCGAAGAAGCGTCGGAGCTGGTGGAATAGGACCGGCGGGAGGAGCGTCTCCGCCCCGACCCGGAGCGGCTCCTGGAGCGCTCGCTGCCGGAGTCGTCGTAGTCGTCGCTGTACTGGGAGGGGGATTTCTGCCGGCAGTGCTTCCTGTGAGAGCCCTCGTCGCTGTCATCGTCCCCGCTGCTCTGCCGGCTCCGGCGGCCGGGCCTGCCCGGGCACGGAGCCGAACAGCGTCTCCTGGCCGCGGCCGACTGCTGCGGGTCACCCTTGTGTTTTTTGTCGCCGTGCTCTTGGCAGGAGTTGCCGCCGTCCTCTTTCTTACCACTGCCTCCCTCCTCGGCGGACAGGGACTTCCTCTGGGAGTCCTGAGAGCACCGCTTCTTCTTCGGGAAATGGCTGCAGTCTTCAGAGAGTTCGGGTTTTAGCGCTCGCTCCGATTCAGCGCAAAGGGAGGATTTGCCTTTTTTGTGCCTGTGTCTTTTCCGTTTCTTGGGTTTCTCTTCCCCCAGGTCGGTTTTTCGGCCCTTCTCATCGGCTTCCTCCTTGTGTTTCCGTTTGTGTTTGCCGGACTTTTTGTGCTTCTTTTTCTTTTTGTGTTTATGGGATCTTCCAGATTTACTCCTCCCAGCGACGCTTTTACCACCGTCCTCTCCCTCTCCCTTACTAAGAGCTGCCAAACCGGGCTCCTGCTTGTGGTGGGAGCCGCAGGAGGACAAGGATTTGGTTTCCATTTTCAGGGCAGAACTGTTGGCGGCGCTTTCTGCCTCCTTGGGTTTGCCGAGCTCACCGGATTCGGTGCTAGGAAGGTTTTCTTTACAAAGCCCTCCCGGATCCTTCGACTTCTCCGCCCCTTTCCCTTTCCCGTCCTTGTTGCGGGAGAGCTTGAAATCGAAGTACAGGGGGTTACAGCTGTACGAAACCGAGGGCTCCGCTTTGGTGAAGATGAGGAGCTCTGAAGGCCACTGGAGAGTCGTGCTCTCATCTTTGCTCAGAACGGGGAAAAAAGGTCCCGTCGGATGCTTTGGTCCTTCAGGGGCATCTTTACAGCCCGGCACCGGCTGAGAGGCTTCTTTAGCGGGGTCTGGCTCGGGGAGATCGCTCTCGGTAAGGCGTCTGCTCTCCGGCACGCTCACATTTTCCAGGACTTCCTTCGGCTCCGTCTTGCTCTGCTGAGCCGCGGCTTCGGCGGCGCTCGGCTCCTTCTGCTGCCCCGTGCTCTCGGCAGCCTTCTCCACGTGCTTCCCGGCTTTGGGTTTTGGAGAACTACCCTTTTTAACTTCACGCGCGGGTTTTTTGTTCACATTTTCAGCTTCCATTTGTTCGGTCGACTTCATGAAAAGGAGGAATTGAAAGTTAGGCTTTACTTTACAGTGGGCTGGGGGGATATAGTGGTAATATTCCGGTTCAACCGCCATCGGCCCGTCTTCTCGTCTCATCTTTTTCAGTTTAGATAACGTGGTGGCTAGAGAGCCGCCGTCCTTGTCATGCTGGTCGTCTTCCTCCGCTTTGCCGTCCGAATTATTTGCGCTTTCTCCATCACCAGATTTCTGGAGGTTCCCAGCATCCGAAGACCCTTTCTCCTCAGCTTTTCCTCCATCTGCAGAACTCGATTCTTCCACGTGGTCCTTGAAAACAGAAGCTATGGTCTCCAGCTTCACCGGGGTCTTCTTAGCGAAGGAAAACGACACGCCGATCTTCTGCAGCGGCGTTCCCAAAGCGCTCTTAATGCCGAAGCTGATGGCTTGAGCCGGCTGGAGGGGCGTTTGGCTCGGCGTCACGGTGCCGCCCGCTTGTCCGGCGCTCAAGAAACCTCTGTCCGTCGTCATCTCGGCGGCTTGGCCGGAAGTCGTCTGGATGAAAGAGCTGCTGTTGGCCGCGGAATCGTCGTCGTCTCCACCTTCCTCGTCCACGGCCACCGTGGTGGTTCTGAACATGGGGCCGCTGCCGGGAGCGCTGCGTGAACAAGTTCAAGGAGAGGAGAGAGCTGAGTGCCACCTGTACCCTGCTGTGGTTGGAGTCACACCTCATCCGAAGCTTGTTTTTATGTATTTCGAGTACTCTCGGACCCAGAAACAGGCTTTAAATTAGTATTATTTAATAATATGATATAATTGAAGAAAATAATGTTACTGGATAAAGCAACTTGAGGACGCTCTGGGTTATCAATTTAGTGAACTCACTCCTACCAAAACCACAGCAGGAGGCCAAAATTCAGCAGGAAGCTTTGTCCTCAAAACTTGTGCAGGGTCACAGGAGCAAGAACGCTGGTGCAGTAGCCTTGCAAGAGGCTGGGGCCAGACTCTGCTCAGCGGTGCCCAGCGCCAGGATGAGAGGCACCGGGCACCAACTGCAACCCAGGAGGTTCCCTGGGAGCAGGAGGAGAAACTTCTTTGGTGGGAGGGGGTTGGAGCCTGGCCCAGGCTGCCCAGAGAGGTGGTGGAGTCTCCTTCTCTGGAGAGATTCCCAAGGCGCCTGGACACTGCGCTGCTGGGCCCCCTGCTCTGGGTGACCCTGCTGGAGCAGGGGGGTGGCACCAGAGGAGCTCCCAGAGGGACCTTCCAACTCCCCCCATCGTGTGACGGGCTGCAGCCCCACGCAGGACCCCGCACACAGGCTGCCGGGGGGATCCCCCCAGTACTCACCATTCGGGTTGTCTCCTCTGTTCCGCCAGCTCGTGCAGCCGCCGCAGGGCTTTCTCCTGCTTCCTTTCGTCTTTACGTGATCTTGAAGAGACATTGCGAGCAAATTCCCTTTGCTTGAGATCTTTCAACCTCTGAGGTAAAAGAAAGAGGGAAGGGATTAGAGAAAAGCGGTTTGCGGTGAAGGGTCCGAAAGCGTCTCGGCCGCGGCAAAGCCCCTCCCCGGGGAGGTTTGTTGAGCCAGGATGGAACCAAGAGGATCGTAGCTCAACAAACGGGCCCGAGCACATGGCCATCCTCCCAGGAGCTACACAGAAAGACAACTGCTGATCGCTTTTCGGCTACCGCTTCGATCTACGGATCTGCGTTTCCAATCGACACGCCTGGTTGGCTTTAGCGCGTCCAACAAAGCCCGATTTCCAAGCCACAAGCAAATTCTGGAAGGGAAAGGGAATAAAAAAAACCAAACAAACAACAAAACAAACTACACGACCAAAGACCGTTCACTCCGCTGCTCTTGCAGGGTGCAAATGTACTCGACAAACAGCGCGTGACAGAGTCTGGAGAGCACGGGCCAGAGAACAGAAAGGGATCAGCTGGAGCGAGAGCGACCCAGGTATTCCGTCTTACAAAAGCAATGTACAAATTACATTGGAGAAGGTGCCAAAAAAAAAAAAAATCCGGTAAGCAAAGAAAGAACACAACATACACCACAAACGGTTCCTTGCTTTCCTGACAGTAGTTCTGAGAGGGTCTCTCGAGAAACAAAATGCTCTAAAATGCAGTGGGGTCTTTGGGGGTTGAGTATTTTAGAGGGTAGAGACACTGAAAGCCTGATCAGGTGAGAAAGGAAACCCCAAACCCAAGGAATTTCAACCATCCGAACGCCACGGAGGAAATCTCGATATCCAATTCGAATCGAAATCGAACATCTGAGATTGAGAGAATTTTTGAAAGTCCTTGTCCCAAAGCAGGAGGAAGAGAGGCTGCTGTCCTTCCTTTGAATACGTGCAAACATTCACAAGGAGGTTTTTTGCTGTGCTATCCGGCAGTTTAAGTAACAGAAAGCAGCAGAGACAGACCTCCACCATCCCGAGGGATCGATTTTTCTTTTTTTTTTTTGGAGCACAATTTGAAACCCTTTCACAAGGCCCAATTCCAGACAGCAGCGTGGACCCAGCTTTTGACAACTCTTCCTGGTTTTCAGGCATTTCATGAAGGGCCTAAAAGACTACCACCAGCACTCCAAAGCAGCAGGCACTTTAGAAAAAAAAAAATCTCTCGTACAAGTTGTACCGATGGCCGGTGAATTGTTCACCCACCTTCCGGCTGGCTCGGCCTTTTTAAAGGAGCCCAGTCAGCCCAGTCCAGCCAAAGAGCTGATCGGAAAACTGACCCAAATTAGAGGAATTAAGTTGGCCCAATGTAAAGAGAACATTGCTTTGTGAAAAAGGGGAAGATCTGACGAGACAGAGGATCCTCTTACCTAATCGTATCGACTAAATGCGGTTGAGCGTTACCAAAATCAGGGGGGAGGACACACAAAAAAAAAATAATAAAATAAATAAATTACAGCTATAGATACTAGTAGAAAGAAACTCACTCTTGTGATCTGGACTCCCAAATTAGAAGGGTTTGCTTTCAATACATCAGCTGAAAAGGTCACATCACAAAGAAAAAAAAAAACAACAAAACAGAAAGTAAAAATATAACAAGAGTGGAAAAGAGAAAAAAAAAAAAAGAAATAAAAAGAAAGCATTACTACCCAGGCTGTCGGTGTCTGCGAGCTACTCTACGGAGAAAGGAGCGGAGCCAGCGAAGCTACGGGGCAGAGTTGAAGGAAGCTGGAGGAGAAAAAGGGGAACCACAGCCACAGCCACGCACGGACACAGCAATGATCCCACCTGGACCACAGAGCTACTTCACCAGGACAAGTAAAGGGCTCAAGGGTTTTGTGGTGTATGTTCAAATAGTAATTTTTGTAATTTTATTTTTTTTTCCCCCCTCCAAGAGGTAGGGAAAAAAAACTAACAACCAAACCCAAAGGGCCAAGCAATGCTATCGGTTTTTTCAAGCTGATTTAGAAAGTGTATCTAAAATGCTCCAGGAAGTTCAAATCACCAACAGCTGCCAAAACTATCTCCCTGGGGTTGGATGCCAAGTCTCGACATCACTCATCCATTTGGAAAAAAAAATAAAAAAAAAATAGGACCCAGCTATTTAGGACAGAAGTGAACTGCGACCTTTTCAAGAGGAAGGTGTAATGGTGCATTCCAGCTCCCCTCCACCTCCCGGACACGGCCTAAAACATCTGCCCACGATGCGAAATGGGCTCCAAGGCAGTTGGTAGCCACGTAGCTGCCCCTGCCTTCGTTACGAGGGCCAGTTTGAATGAAAACAGAATTAAGTGCGGCTTAAGAAGAAGTTCTTCCCCAGGAGGGTGGTGAGACCCTGGCACAGGTTGCCCAGAGAGGTGGTGGAAGCCCCATCCCTGGAAGTTTTTAAGGCCGGGCTGGATGGGGCTCTGGGCAACCTGCTGTAGTGGGAGGTGTCCCTGCCCATGGCAGGGGGGTTGAGACTAGATGATCTTCAAGGTCCCCTCCAACCCTGACAATTCTATGATTCATTAAACACTGACCTTTACATGTCTCCACTCCCCCAAACCTCCCACTCTCAACTCCTATAAATTAGAAGTGATGAAGTAAATGAAGTATCCCCGATGCTCCACAACTCCAGAAGGCGCTGCGCTGGTACCTGAACCTTCTAAGATGGTGACAAACCACTAACTGGCTTTTCAAGAGTGCTGAGAAATTATTACTCCCCAAACTGGGAAAAGTTTGGGTCTGATTTCACAGAGCTGACTCCACAAAGGATGGTGAGACCTCGAGGCTGAGCTGCTTTTTGTGGCACGGGGGCCAGGAGGGTCTTGCTGGGTAAGCACAGGAGAGAAGCTCCAGAGCTGCACCACCTCACCTCCCTGGGAATGGGAAACAGGGAACGTAACGTAGCTCAGCGGCTTTGACTGACCTGTGATGATGCAACTATGGTCAGAAATGATTTCTCGGGTCTGCTGGGAGCCAAGTTCCACAAAAGCTGGCTGGACCTGAGCTTTTAAAATCACCAGAACTTCTCCAAATACCCCGCTCGAGTCTCAGCGTGACCTTGTGCATTGTCCCAAGGGCGTAACTGAATCCAGTCGCTTACCCAGGCAAAGAACAGCGGATAACCAGTTAGCTACAGCTACAGCCACCCTCCTCCCCAGTCCTAACTGGGGTGAAGCAACGAGAGGCCTCGAGTGCAGCTTCACAGCAGTAAAAGGAGCGCGTGGAAGCAACGAAACGTTCCTCAGCACGCTCCAGGTCTCAGCTCTTCCCAGAAAGCTATTTCAACGACACGGATATTTAAGCCAGGCTTACACTAAAGAAATTTCCACCTAATCCTCAGTTCATTATTTTAATCCTCCAAAAATCTCTAAATTACTTTTCAGACCACACCATATGTGTGGGTGTTCGCAGAGGCCGGACAGTCACGCAGCTGCCTCTTCCCCCCTCCAACACCGCCAAGATATTTCAACAGGAATTTAACGGGGCCGCTCCATCAGCCTCGGAGAGCTTCTCCCCACCAGCTAAGGAAAAAGGAGCTCTGGGAATCCACCTTCTCGGGGTGAAACCGGCTTTTTTAAGTCTTCCCACAGTGCTCAGCAAGGCTGGAATTTCTTTGACAGGATCAGAACCCCCAACCTGGATGAAATCAAACACCCAGCTTCGTGCTGCTACGGGATTGAAAGAAGGAAGCAATTTTTTCTTCACCAGCAGCGTGGGGTTGTTTTTGTTTTTTTTTGAGGAAGCAGCAACATCATTTCCAAACTGTACGGCTCACGAAGCCAAGAATTATTATTCTGCTGCTTTACCACTTCAGCTCCAAGGGCCACAGCAATAAGTCCAGTGACCAGCAAACAGGGCCACAAATCACTAGCACTTAAAGTTTCCCCAAATTCCTGCCGGCCAGCAGCAGTATGTCGCTACCTCGAGCCTTCCCTCGGCCGGGTGGTGTTTTATTAACAGCTGCCACCCACCTCAGCGCTGTAACAAAGGAGAGTATTTTAAGTTTCCAGCCTTGTTTCTACTAAAATGACTAAGAAGTCGCTACATCTCACTGTGAGTGCAAATCGAGCTCTCCAACAACAGGTTTTCTATAAATCTGCAGCTACCTCAGTGCTCCCAGCACACGGAGGCTCTGGGAGTGGATTATCTCCCCCTCAGCACGTAGCTCAGGAGGGGCCAAATTGGCATAAAACCACCATTACCTCACAATTGTCTCCAAATCGGCTTAAATAAGCTGCACTGCGGCATCTTTTAAAAGCTCTAGAGACAGCCCATCACAGGCACGTGGAAGTGGTTCAGTAAAAGAGGGAAAAAAAAAAAATCAGGATTCAGGAAGTATCGTAACAGGAAAAACCCAGTGCACGTCGTGGCGATCGTGTGTGAGGTTGAGGTTCTGCTGGTGAGAAGGTTTCGAGGTAAAAGCTGCTTCAGTATAGAACTGGAGCGTGTTGCTTTTTGATTCAGGGCCCCAGCGATGCTGGGAGGGCTGGAACCCTCTGCTGGGAGGCCAGGCTGGCAGAGTTGGGCTTGTGCAGCCTGGAGAAGAGAGGGCTCCACGGAGACCTTCTGGGGGCCTTTCGGGGCTTCCAGGGGCCTGTCAGAAAGCTGGGGCCAGACTCTGGAGCAGGGCCTGTTGGGACAGGACAAGGGGGGATGGGTTGAAACTGAAAGAGGGAGATTTAGACTGGAGAGAAGGGAGAGATTTTGGACACTGAGGGTAGTGAGAGCCTGGCCCAGGTTACCCCAAGAGGTGGTTGCTGCCCCATCCTTGGCTCCATTGCAGGGGAGGTTGGCTGGGGCCCTGAGCAACCTGCTCGAGTTGCAGATGGCCCTGCTCCCTGCAGGGGAGTTTGACTAGACCCTGAAAGGTCCCTTCCCAAAGCAGTCTGTGATTCTATGACCAGCAGTAAATGGATTTTCTCAATCGAAGCTGGCAAAGCCATGAGATTTCACTGAACTGAGGCCCGTTCCAGAAGCACTCACCTAAAATTGCCGAGCAGAAAGAGATCACGTCATTCTCAGAATAAAAACCACCCTCTGCCACACTGCTATCCTGAAGAGCTGAGACTCCCTAATTTAAGGTTTGTCATGGAAAAGGGGGACAGGCCGGATCCACGCCCAGGGAATTCTGCGTTGGCTTGAGCCAGGCAGCAGCTCATGTGACAGCACAATCCCATTAGAGTCTGCTCCTCCCCTGCTATTGTTCTCCAGCCTCTCTGCCAATCCCTATTAAATAAAATAATAATGGACTTTTCATTACATGCCAGCGGATTTCTGGCTTTCTGAACTTTTGACGTAGGCTCGATTCTTTGCCACAAAAGCATCTGGGAGTGAACTGCACCCTTAGCTAAAGATGAGCTCGAAGGACGGCCACCTTCAGCATCTGATAGAAACGAGAACACAAACCCCTTCTTTTGGGGGGATCAATGTTCTCCGCACGCTCATTGACAATGTGAGAAAGAGCAGGGGTGGAAGGGGACCCGAGCCCAGCTTTGTTTCATCTTCAGTTCTCCCCTAACACCCCATTTTCAACTGAGGAAAACATCCTGTGTGTGAACACAACCAGGAGAGCAGCCTGATGGCCCTTGAGGAGGTAACCGTCGCTCCTCATCACAACGTCTAGGCTCGCAAGCTCAAGACTTGTTCTACTGAACGCTCTCCACCTATAAGTGGCTCTTCCCCAAATGTGTTTGCCATCAGCAAACAAGCACCTGAGCAGCTAGAACCGAGTTAAGAAAATTACCGTGGGTTTTGGGAGGGTGAAGCATTTCTGGAGTAGAAGAAGCTTGCGTTTCACGCCAAGTATCTTGCAGATTTTTCTCTTTGGTCTTCTAGACCCAAGCTGCGCTTGAAGATCTAAGTTTTTGGAAAGCACCAGTCCAATTCTGCCCGAACTAGAAAGCTCAGGGTCTGCATTTAGAGCGCTCAGCGAGCCCAGCAGGGACTGTGTTGGTAACTTCATTGTGCTTTAACAGATCCGCCTCCTTGGCAGGAGAAGCAAAGACCCAGATAATTAGGGCATGAAGAGAATTGCAGATCTATAGTTCCAGTTCTTAGCTCCACCCTCTTTCCCAAAGAACTTCTTTATGGAATTACATTCCCTTTGTCCTTTTCTAACCTCGGCAGAAGTCACCAGCAGCACCTCCAAGACAATAAAGCAAAGGCTACAGAACAGGCTGCATTTCGATCCTGGGGAACGGTCTCGCAGTTAACCTGGCAAAAGTTCACACAGGAACATGTTTGGTTTTCACACTGACTCCAGAAGGGGAATGTTTTTGTTCTCTTTAGGTCAGTGACTCAGTAAACAGCTCAGCCCTTCACTCTGCACATTAGCAGGGAAGAGGTGACTGGGTACGAGGGGCTCGACGTAAGCTCGCGGGTGAAGTAAGAAAACAAAACCCACAGTAAATGCTGACTGTAAATGCTATGTTATTTACAGATAATTCCAATCTTAAACAATCCTTGCAAGCTGCTCTAATTATGCATCAGAAAGTGCCCAGGGGGACAAGAAGCCCCCAGCATCCTGGCTGGGGCAGCACTGGGGGGGCAGCAGGGCCAGGGCAGGGATCGTCCCCCTGGGCTGGGCACTGGGGAGGCCGCCCCTGGAATCCTGGGGTCAGGTTTGGGCCCTTCCCTCCCAGAAGGAGCTGGAGGGGCTGGAGCGTGGCCAGAGAAGGGCAACGGAGCTGGGGAAGAGGCTGGAGCAGGAGTGTGGGGAGGAGCGGCTGAGGGAGCTGGGCTTGTTCAGCCTGGAGCAAAGGAGGCTCAGGGGAGACCTTCTGGCTCTCCACAACTCCCTGAAATTCAGGAGCTTGGAGCGAGGGCGGGTCAGGCTCTGCTCCTAAGGAACAAGCGCCAGGACAAGAACAACCCAACTCCGGTTGCTCCAGGGGAGGTTTAGGTTGAATTTCTTGCCCTTGGGGTTGTCCAGGCCTGTGCCAGGCTGCCCAGGGCAGGGCTGGAGTCCCCAGGATCCCTGGAGGGGTTTCCAAGGTGTGGAGCTGTGGTGCTGAGCGACAGGGCTCAGTGGTGCCCTGGCAGGGATGAGGGAATGGTTGGACTCCAGGATCTGAAAGGTCTCTTCCAATTGAAATGATTCCGTGCCTCTCTGACTCTAAGTCATGAGCAACACAGATTAGGTTTATCTGATACAAACTCACAAACTGGGGACAACCCCAGATCCTCTGACCCACTTTGATCTTGATGTTCTATCTTGATGTCAAGACCTCAAAACTAAATCAAGGGCCCACTCAGGATGCCCTCAGGATACGTCCCCAGTTGTAGGACTGTGGGATCTCTGGTGCACCTAAAAAAATCCCACAACTGCAAGAAAGCAGCACAAAAACACATCGGCCCCACCTTCACTACCCACATTCCTCGCTAGCTGCAGAAGTTTTCTTTCTCTGTTCGCCTTCCTTTGCATTTGTCTGTGGAGAGTCAGGACCGGGCAAGATCAGAGGCAGGGTCATTCATCAGGTTCAAGATCTTACAGCTAGAAAACCCCCCCAATATAAGCACCAGTAGCTTTCCAGAGTACAAGAAGTTGTCTCATCTATGGTTCCAGCCTTTTTCAGCTGCTCACAGAAAGATCTTTCAGGGAGCAGAGTTTGTTTTCCCACTTGCACTGCCACCTGCACGAACTCGAGCTGCTGCTCAGCCCTGAGAGGGAGTTACTGGTATTTAAAACATCTGCACTTCTCATTTCAAGTATCTACCTCGTTAAGACCAACCTAGAGAATGACCCTGCACACTTCCAACAAGATGTTGAAAGTACAAGGACTTAACCAGGCCAGTGGTTGGTGAGAATAAATTGAAGGTTTTTTCTCCTGGTTCAATCTAGAACTGCTGCCTTTGGGAGAGAACCTCGGGGCTGGGGTCGATTTAGGAAACCAGTATAAACAGGAAATTAACAATAATAATAATAAAACCTCCCCTTTAATTGTTTGGTGTTGACAAATCGGTAGGTCCAAAATTTATCCGGTAGGGATCAATCCACTTACCTATCGTCCCTGTTTCGCAATAATCCTGAGTTCCTTCCTGGAATACAAGACAGCGTCTTTATAACTCGGGAGCGGAAAGGGAGCTGAGGATGGAACATCTATTTACGGGGACAGCCTAATGCTGGCTGAGCCGCGGCAGGAACAAGCACACGCTTCAATGGCGGGGGGTCGTGGAACTAAAAATACCGAAGAGCCAAAGTGATCCCGGGGAAATCCGTTCGCCGAGCTAAGAAAAGGGCAAAACCGAAGCGCTGCCGCCCCAAGAATCAGCGCTGAGAAGACAAACCCCTGCAGACAACATAACCCAAGTTGGTTTGCTGGAATTATCTAGGATACCGTCAGGGCTCGTATTTCCAAGAAAGCCTACGGATTAGCCTGCTTTTAAGAAAACTCGATGTTATTCCTCCACAAACTTACAGGAGCCTTTAGGGAACCTCCTCTTGTTGCTTGCCCAAAGAGGCAAACCGATAAAAATCAACGTGCGACGTCTTACGAGAAGCACGGCGTTGGGTTTCGTTAAAACCTCAACCTTTAGAGCGGGTCGGCAGGAGCGAGCCTACCTCGAACGGTAACCAACAGAAGGGAGATAGTTTCACTTATGCAAATCTACCTTTGTTATTTCTCGGTAGCTTCGGGTTCCCTCAGCGCACGCTGACCCAACCGGGCGACGCGTTTTAGCGTGACAAAGCTTGATAAAGCTTGACAAGCAATTTTTATTTATTTTTTTTTTTTTTCCTCTAAGCAAAGCAGGATTGCTGCTTTGTTTAAATCCCCCTGTAATTCGAAATTAATGCTGGGTGACGTAACGAGAGTTTGAAGGCTCATTTTCTCCAAAGCTTGCAAGAAGTAAGAACATCAATTCATTTAAAAATAATCAGCGGGACCAAGCAAACCCCCCAAATCCTTTCTACTGATGAGAAGATGACACCATCCTGTGTGGCCCAAGACATGGTCACGCTTCTTGTACCTCCAAGTGCCTTTATACCAAAGAGGGGTGGTTGCCTCTCCTCCTGCCCCAGGGCTGCCTCTCCTCCCGCCCCAGCATCTCTAGATGCTAACAACCCCTTGCCAAACTCACGGCATTCCCCCCCGACGATTCGCCCCGGGGGGTTTTAAACAGGAGTTGCCATAATCATAGCGCATCACCACGCTGGAAGAATGTGACACAAACAGGTCCTTCCACCTCCTGAATAGATGCATGAAATTGGGCTCGAGTTTCAGTCGAGCCGATGGAAAACTTCGGCTGGAGCAGCCGGCTATCGGGTGTCCCGACCGCGCCTCCAGCTCGCTCCGAGCGGCCCCTTGGCCCGATGCAAAGCCAAGGAAGGAATTTCGGCTCTTAATTCTTAGCCGACCACGATTCATCCCAGTACTCCGACAGAAAACGCCGTGCCGTCAGAATTCCTGCAAAGTCTCCCTTAGTGAATTTACTCTGAACGAGCAGGTCCTACCCTGAATACAGGGGAAGGGGTGGGGGGGGCGGAAAATCCTCCCCTGGAATGTCATATCCTTGGTTTTAAGCTGTTGCTTCACTGCTGTTTTGTAAGACCTAGTACTGTCCAGCACACCCTCCAGAAGTGATCAGCATTTTAAGGATTGATGACTAGGAATATCAAAAAGCCTCCTTTGAGCAACTCCAGTCCCAGACAAGCACAACTCCGCTGTCTGTGGTACATTTACACCTCCATTTGCAGCTTGGGATGGTCACACAGATCAGGCTCACCCGTGGCCTTCTCTTTCCTGCGAAGCAGGAAGCACCACGTAGATCCTACGGGACATCCCTACCCGGGGACCAAAGCCGGTTCCACACAGATTCCAAATCCACCTTCTCCCAAGGGTTCCAGAATTTGGAGAGGGCTCCTTTTTTACCATTGCTTTGCCCACAATTTCCTAGTCTCTTTGCAGAAACTTGACAGAACAGAGACTAAAGTAGTAAAAGGCGCCCACGCGACACCTCATCGGCCTCCCAAGCTGTACTGTGTTAAAAGCGGAGGCAAACTGGGAGCCTGGGTTCTCTTCCCAGTTTAATAGCAGCCCATTGCTGCTTGTGGATCATTCAGAACTGGGCTCCAACCACGGGTTGGGTTCAGTTGACGCGGGTTTTTTCAAATGGACAACGGGCACGAGAATCTTAACAGCGACAACACCACACCTACTCCCAGGGCTGTGAGGGAAAGAGATACTCCGGGGAAATTCAAAGTATTAAGCACAAAAAAAAAAAACCAAAACACAAACTCCAATGTAGTGAAGAGGAAACTGCTGAGCTGTGCTTGTTTACCTGCTTGTGAGCGTGATCGTAAGAGTTGATGTGGTTGTCGAACTCCTGGTGCTTTTGGTACTGCTTGTCGCAGAGTTCGCAGTAGAAGTTGGCTCGGAGGTCTTCCAGAGCCTTGGCGATCGCCTTTTCCTTATCGACGTAATCCTGAAAAATTCACAGCAAAACGCTTCCGTTAGACTTCCTGCGAAACAAAGGGGGAGGTGATGAACTAGGTTTTTAAAGATAAAAGAAGCCTTAAGAAAACCTCGGCGTACACCCAGAATGTAGTCGTTACGTTGACCGCTCTTTGCAGATTCCAAGGTCTGAGGGATAACTTCACAGCCCTGACTCGGTTTCCCCGACGGGGAAAATCTCGTTCCTAGCACAAGAGTCAGAAAAAGGAGATGGCTGAAAACAAACCAGACTCAAGTGCTGAAGGCAGGGAGGCAGTTTTGTGGCTCCAAGAGGATGGTCTGAGATAAAAAGAGAGGTTCTGAGCCTGGAGCTCACACAAACCAACCGGCAGCCGCCCGCTCGCCCAAAATGCGTAAAATACGCCTTGAAGCGAGGAAAACTCACGGCTTTCGGAACTTGAACTGCTGCTGCCGCCTCCATTTTGAGTGCTAACAGATGTCTGCTGGAGCTCAGCCTGTCTGCAGCTCCCAGGGAGGATCGCAGAGAGGCGGCTGGGGATGCTCAGCTCAGAAACTGCTGAGGTTCCTTCAGCTCAGCGCAGCCGTTCCCAGCAGCAGGGCTGTCCAGAGAGCTGAGCTCAAACACAGCGACTACGCCGGCAGTGGGTGCAGGGAGTTGTCATTTAATAGAAGAGGTGGAGGAGATCACCTTAAGAGGTTGTAGACAATATTTTTTTCCTTATATAAAAATCACAGAATCATTCTGGTTGGAAAAGATCTTTAAGATCATCAAGTCCATTATCACAGCACCACTGACCCCTGTCCCTCAGCACCACAGCTCCACGTCTTGGAAACCCCTCCAGGGATCCTGGGGACTCCAGCCCTGCCCTGGGCAGCCTGGCACAGGCCTGGACAACCCCAAAGGGCAACAAATTGTTCCTCAGCTCCAACCTAAACCTCCCCTGGAGCAACTTGAGGCCGCTTCCTCTTGTTCCTTAGGAGCAGAGCCCGACCCCACCCTGGCTCCAAGCTCCTGAATTTCAGGGAGTTGTGGAGAGCCAGAAGGTCTCCCCTGAGCCTCCTTTGCTCCAGGCTGAACAAGCCCAGCTCCCTCAGCCGCTCCTCCCCACACTCCTGCTCCAGACCCTTCCCCAGCTCCGTTGCCTTTCTCTGGCCACGCCCCAGCCCCTGCAGCTCCTTCTGGGAAGGAGAGGGAATACAATCCAATATTTGCATAGGTGCAAAACCAAACCTCCAAGCAAAGGCGAGGGGTCTAACACAGCAACGGTCACATCCTCCGCTCTTTTGCTTAAAAGAAAAGTGGCAGCTTTGGGATTGGCAGAGTCCAAGAGCTCTGGGGCTCTGTGAAATCCCAGTCCCTTACGTGGCTGTAACGGCTGGAAGTGATTCCAGGAGCCCCATTCCCAGGGCACAGCCTCAGCAATGCAGACCTGGGGGGCTCCGAATCGCACCTGATGCTGAGGCACACACTAAGCTCAGGGCTGAGCACCTTCTGGCTCTGGCCAGGTCGCTCTAACTACAATCCCAGCAGCAAAATTAATAAACCAGCACCACTCTTGACAAGAAAGCTGGGGAAGGTTGATCTGAACAAGATGGAAACCCTCACACCGAGACATATTTTCTGCAAGTCACAGATGCTTCATTCCAAAGCCTGCTGTGCTAACAGCAGCACACCCCACACACCTCTTTACCATACACCTTTCAACTGGAATAAAGAGAAACTGCATGAGAAAAAACAGCCTAATATTTGAAATAAAGTACCTTTGCATCTGTCTTTGATACAAACTTCTAATGAGAAAAGTTCTTTCATGAGCAAGAGGAGCTGGCAAATGTTTAAAGATACACCCTATGCCTAGGAAGGCTTCTTTTCTTTTGATTTCTGACCTTGGACAAGGCAATAGAGTTTCTCTCCCAGTTACCACATCCAAATAGGATTAAAATAATATTGCTGAGCACGTTTTTCATAATGCAAAATTCAGGTAAAAAAATTTCAGCACGTGACAGAAGGTAAAACCAAAACAAAGCAAACAATTCTACTCCTAAAAGTTTTTTTTTCTATGGAAAGCATCGTTCACCTTCTGAAGAAAATAATGTAGTTCAAGTTCCCGCTTGTATCTACTACCAGAGGCCCTTGTTAAGAAAAAAAAAATATCAACAAAATTATTGGGATGTCTGAGGCTGCAGCAGGTCCCCAGGAAGCCAAGAAAGGAAAACAGAGCAGCGTGAGACTCAGAACAACGATGTTTAAAGTTCCTCTGAAGCCCTGACCGAACTTCCCGAGCCGTGTGCCGAGTGTTTTTTCAGGGAGCATCCTGTGGCTAAACAATGAGCACGTAGCCGTTCGAGTGAGCCCAGTCTAGAGAAAAGGAGGGAATTACACAAGGTTCCTTGGAGGCCGAGTTATCTGCAATTCCTTGGAGGCTCCCTGACCGGCTCAGCAGGATGCGGCCACAGTTGGCGGTTACGTAACGGCCTCCTGCGGAGCAATGGAAAAATAGGAGGCTCGCTGAGATTTTTCACAGATTGAGAGAGAAATAGCAAGAGCCCAAGGACAAAGCATCCTAATAAAAACACATCTGAGCTGGGAGAGTTGGCTACGGCTCCAGAATTCCTGGAAAAAAAACAAACCTGTGAGCTGAGTAACGGCAGGAAGACAAAATGGACTCGGAGCACAACGGGTGTTTCACGGCGTTTGAAAAGAAAAACGGCAACACCCAAGAACTTTCCCATAAATGGCACCGCTGAGCTGAGACAACACAAGTGGTCCTTGAGCTGACTCCCGCAAGAGCTCCCACCAAGCCCTCTGGATCCCAGAAACGTTCCGTATTCGGCAGCTGCCGCTGCCTGAGGACGCCCAGGAGGGCAGCGGGGGATCTGCCGCAGGGAGGGCTCCGGGCTGCGGGCCACGCGCTGCCGGAGATCGGCCAACGTCGCGGCCAAGCGTTCCCTTCTCAGCGTGCGAGCGGCACGTCACCCTGCAGGAGAGTGGCACCAGCAAAAAGGGGATGTCTTGCAGGAGAAGGTGGCTGTGGATGAGGAGGGAGCACCAGGGACCGGCGGCATCGGCCCAGCTAAGAGCGCAGTGGTTCTGGAAAGTGAGCCAGGAGAGATCGGTATCTGAGTTCAGCTCCAAACCAAGAATTAGTTTTCCAAGGAATTACAGCAGGTTTTGTTTTTAAATGAATAAATATACCAGCTCCTCACACTTCAATGAACACTTAACAAGCAAGAGAAGCTCTGAATTTAAGAAAAGAGGTGATGATTTGAAATCAAAAGAGAGAGGTTTAGATTGGATATAGTAAAATATTTTTTCTTTATGAGGGTGGTGAGAGCCTGGCCCAGGTTGCCTCGAGAGGTGGTCACTGCCCCATCCCTGGCCCCATTGCAGGGGAGGTTGGCTGGGGCTCTGAGCAATCTGCTCTAGTTGCAGATGGCCCTGCTCCCTGCAGGGGGGATGGACCAGACAGCCTTTAAAAGGTCCCTTCCAACTCAAAACAGTCTATAAAAAAAAAAATAAGTCAGGGAAGGAGGCTGCAAGTTTCAGTAGCTGAATAAAATGCCTGCAGTATTAACTGTTCCACCGGTGACATGGAATTGCAGATTTGCCCCGGTAATGTCTCACTTTAATGGGATTGAAACTACTTTCCCATT
>VWZK01021434.1:55269-75722 GCA_013396935.1 Baryphthengus martii
CCACCTCCCTGGGCACTCCTTTCCAGCACCTAATGACCCTTTCCGTGAGGAAGTGCTTCCCAATATCCAACCTAAACCTCCCCTGGCGCAGTTCGAACTATCAGGTTTAGTTTTGCACCTTTGAGCATTATTACCTCATCCTAAACACACGAGCCCAGAAGAAAATAAACCCCAGAAGTTCTCAGCACAAGTTTTTTACCATGATTTGTCAAAATAAATTGAATACACAAGGAAAATGTGAAGAGTTTATAAAAATATTTCCAAGCGTACGATTAAAATAATACAACTTCTCTATGTCAACCTCTCAGTGCTTTTCATAATAATATTTTAAGTTAATAGGAGATGGTTACTCCAGGAGAAATCATTAAGAGCATTTGAATTCCAGATTTCCCTCAGCCCTCTCCTGCCCTTTCTGACTTACGTAACTCCTCTGATTTATTCACAATCCCCGCTCTCATTTCGCACAGGACTCCACAGAAGGTCAGCCAGTGCTTTTAACCACATCTTTGCCTAGTTTTTTTTTTCTTCAGGAGACCAGAGAGTTCTAAATGATCAATTACCCGCGTTCCCCCTAAAGCAAAAACGCTCTCCCATCACCATTTCCTCATTTGCTGGAGCACAAGCTCCACACAACCAGAAAGAAAAGTGGTCCCCAAAGCTGCACTTTCCAGATTAAATAAAATCCCTCTCAACTGGCAGCTCCCTCTTCTGCTTTTTCACCTTCAGTGGCCGTTGGCGAGTCGAAGCATAACACAAGTTGGTTGAGGGGGGGGAATAAAAGCATATCCATGTTATAAACATCAGGAGAAGAGAGGAGCAGAGGAAGGACTCTGCTGAATTCTCAATGAGCGTCTCCGACCTGGGATTGCTCCTCTCGCACGGTCAGAGGCGACGGCACCGGCCCCGCCTCGTGCTCCGCTCAATACGCGTCTAAAACAACCCAGACGTGGTACAGGTAAAACTCAGCCTCTTCCACACCACCTATGGCACTCAGGACATGGATCACCGGGATTCTTATCCAGGGGTTCAGCTCCTCTTCGGCCACGATGGTTCACTAGAGTCACATCACGAGGCGGCCGCCCCCCAAAACCAGTTTGCTTCAGAAATTCTGCAGCGAATGAGCCAATTTGTTGGGTTCCTTTGCACTACAAGAGCAGGGTTTTACTGCCAACACTTGGCAAGTGTGAATTTTAGGCTATTCCAGCTACTACCCAGAGAAGCAGGTCAGTGCTTTCCCCACTGGGTTATATCCCCAGCAAGAAGTGAATATGAAGGGAACCATCCCAATGGTAGAGCCCTGCAGCTGGAACCTCTTGGTGACCAACATCCCAACAGTAGAGCTCTGCAGCTGGACCCTCTTGGTGACCAGCATCCCAGCAGTAGAGCCCTGCAGCAGGAACCTCTTGGTGACCAAAATCCCAACAGCCTCACTAGAAGAAATCAGGGGTTTATGGCAGACACCACTGGTAGATGCTCTGAAACTAAACATGAACATTTAGAAGTTCAAACTACATGACAAAAATAAGCACCCTGAGCTCATCAACATTTTAAAGTCAACTGCATGGGGGAAAAGAAAAAAAAAGGATGAATGCAACAGCAATTCCAGATACGTAAAGCAAAATGTAAGGGGTTGAGGGTTGGTCACACAGCCTTCTGCAGGAGGTCAGGTACCACAGTCATAAAGACTACTCAGAGAGGTTCTGCTTCCACTGTACCTCTCAATCATCAGCTCTTAGCTCTTCCAGATTTTAGGCTCAAGTAGAGTTTCTAACAGCGATGCTTCGCGCTTCATGTTCCTACATCTCTTCAGAAATTTCTCCTGAGCAAGAAGGGAGCAGTGGAAGAGCTTTTTTAGTTTTGTTCTTCCATTCCTAACGCACATCAAGCGGCTTCACTCTGCTCCTAGAATCAGAGTAAAACTGGACGCAAGCGTTTCCTTCCCGGCGGTTTGTATTTGGATTTTGGAATGATCCAAGATTCATGTAGTAAAAAGGTCACTGGATAATGAATTAAGAACTCAACATGACCAGCCTCAGTGCCACCGGCTCCAGCTGCTCATGACTGTGTGGGAGAGCCCTTGCTGGCTGCGTGCTGAGCAGAGCTGGTGCTCAGGCGGACAGCCTGGCTGGCTGGCTGCTGGGCAGGGCCCTGCTCACCTTCCAGAAGAAAGGCACCATATGATTCTGGNGGATTCCTGCACACTCTCCAAAGCCTATTTTAGGAAGGTTTCAGCTCCTGCCTGGGTTAAACTAGATGGGCTGTTGTCACTCCTGCATTTCTCTGCAAACTCAGGAGGTGCAGGAAAACCCCCACAGCCCATTCCCACCACTCGCCTGTAGCTTCCAGCCAGTTCAAATCACCAGCACTTCAACAACACGCGAGTCGGAGCCATGGTGCAGATTCAACGCTTCCAAAGGCACAGCGGGAAAATCTCAGTCTGGACAAGGATCAAAACGGAGACGCCCACCGAGCCCCACGGGCGGCCTCGGCTCGGCACCAGCCACGGTGACACCGCCCAACCCCAGGGTCACCCAGTCCCCTTCCCCTCGCTCCATCACGGCAGCGCCTGCCGCCCCACACGGCACGGAGCCCGTGGGGGCCGTGCTTTTGGATCCAGCCAGGGCTGGGAGGAGGCTTTAGCTTCTTCCTGGTCTCCGTGTTTCCACGCTGGTGACGCGCAGAGCGAGACGGGCCACCCCAGAGCGCAAACGGGCCCCGTGACACACCCGCTGAGTGCCATGCCAAAGCAAAAGGCCAAGAGGTGACAACCACAACCACATCCCTGAGCTTTGGCACCAGCACAGGACAGGAGAGGACTGCAGGAGGGCCATGCATTACCCAGAGGATTTCCAACAAAAGCGGGTTAGGGGCAGCCAGAAGCATTAACCACCAACACAGGCCTGGCTGAGGAGTTCAAGTGCCTTAGTCCAGGAGATTAATGAGCATTCAGGGGCTCGGAGAGCTCGTTACCTCTCCAGAGGCCTCCACAGCACAGAAAGAGTTCCAAGGGGCTCACGGGAGGGCCATGGAAGTCTAATTACAAGCTCCCAGGTCTTCAGACTAAGGGTACAGCCACGCTGAGGAACTGAGGGCATTTCAAACACTTCAAGAGGTTCCTACAGCAGCCACCCAACACCTGGGACCTTCCCTGCCGAGGGTAAATGCCCGGCCCCTCACGGGCAGCGTCCCCGGGCGGGCGCTGTACGCACCGGCAGCTCAGGAGGAGCAACTGATGGGAAGCTCTACCTCTGATTTTCCTCACCACAAGACTGATAGATTCAGAGAATGGTTAATGTCGGAAGGGACCTTGAAGATCACCCAGTTCCAACTCCCCTGTCACAGGCAGGACCACCCCCCACTAGAGCGGGTTGCTCAAGGCCCCATCCAACCTGGCCTTGGACAATTCCAGGGAGGGGGAATCCACAACCTCCCTGGGCAACCTGGTTTTGTGCTCTCCTCCTGGCCAGGACCTGTGTAAACCAGGAACTACTGGCCAGGGGTGTGGCTACAGCCAGACATGAACTGGGCACCACCGGCTCCATTTCAATCCTGGGAGAATTTAGGCTCAAGAGTCCCAAGGTGTATTGGTTCAACGAGCACTATGGCATCTCAAGGTTTGCTGAAGCCCTGACAAAGAGAGTGCTGGGGAGCAAAAAGCAGTGAAACCCCTGAAAGCCCTCTGGAGAATGAGAAGTGAGCCTCTCCCATCCACAAGAACCTCTGCCCCGGCTTGTAGTCTTCAGCAGGCTCCTTTCCTCGCCTTCTGACACCACCACGTGAAACATGCAGCCGAGTCATCGGAACTAGCTTGGAGTTTGAATTCTTTTCATCTCAGACCAGCCAGCCAGCGGAGTATCAGGAAGCTTTAGAAGCTGCACAACTACCTGTTAGTCCACAGGTGGTTAATTCACCTCCCTCCAGAGAAGCCCAACCCCGGTGACTCGTACACGACACACACAGCAGCAGGTCTAACCTGGACCGGGAAGTCAGGCAGCAGCTTCCACTTGCAAATGGCTAAATAAGAAACTCAACAGTGCATTTGGTTGGATATATTAACAATGAAAAGGAGGAAAAAAAAATAATATATATAAATAAATCTAATCTAGGAACGAAAAACAGCAGAAATCGTTTTGTTAAAGACTGAAGCTGGTGTTGAATGTTTCAGACACAAGCTGCTGGACTTACCCTGCAGTGACTTTCCCAATCCCTGGCCCAGCTTCCAGCCATGTTTCTGGAGTAAGCGGTGTCCAATATTATCCTGACAGACAGAACAGAGAAAACAAACCAAAAATATTCCAATAATATATTCTTCCCTTCCCGCTGACATTTAAACATGTGATGAGCAAGAGATTTTTTTTTTTTTCTACATATATAGGCATGCAAAAAAAAAAATGCTACTGAAAAGGCAATATATGCCCAAGAAAAAGGGAAAGACAAATGTTCAAAAATTGCTGGCTAGAATTTTTCCAGGGGGATGGGGTATCGGGGAGGGTCACTTTCTGATGGTGTGCTGGGCAACTTTTGTGCATCGTTTTTAAAAGGAAAAATAAAAAAAAAACCACAAAAAGAAAAATAAAAAAAAGCAATGTGGGAGAAAATAAAAGTGTACCAATAAAAATTGACAGTAAAAAGCATAAAATCAAGCTATTTATACAATCATATCCATCACCTAGACAGCACCACTTAAGATGATTTTTTTTGTAATTTTTTTTTTTTTTGGTCAAGAAAATCTACAATGTGTTTAGTCATTTTGTTTGTGTGTCAGGCTTTTATAAGACTGAGTAAGTTGTAAGTGCAAGACTGCCCCACCACTAGAAACCAAAACACAATCATAGCAAAATCCAGGCTAGACTTGATTGGTTTTTGTTCGTTTTTTTTTTTTTATATATGTATATATATATATAAACTAGCATGCAGCCAATATTAAACTGAAAAAACAGTGAGGTTAGTAAAAAAAATAAATAAATAAATTTAAAATAAATCAAATAAAATGAGCTCAAGCACAGACTGGGTGATGCATTTCACATGTAAACTAACAAAAATACTAAGATGTTAGAATGAAACAGGCCTAGCAATAAGTTAACAGCAAGGAACCATTAGTGCATGTAGGGGAAACAATAAGCATAATGTCTCATCTTCCCAAAAAAAAAAAGTGATTTTGGAATAAGTGGAAAAGTACTGATGCAGCAATTAAATGTCAGCTTGGGGAAATAGGGCTGAGCAGGGCTCGGGGGGGGAATTTATTCGGTTTTAATGCAAAAATTTCTTGTCCCAAACAGAACAAGAGTGTTAATGGTTAATGTTGACCCGCTGACCAGCGGTGCCCAACCGGCAGCTCCTCAAAAAAAAGCCTCTTGGTTAGGACCCCTGGTCACCTTCTGATCACCAAAACTCAAAATCAGATAGGTCTTTGGTGGTTAATTGTCAGGAGGTAAAGCATCAAATGATCACGGAAAAATCCTGCACGGTAACAGGCGGCCAATCCATCACGTTGAGGGGTACGGGGAATCTTAAAAAAAAAATACAAATTTTAAAAAAATAGATATATGTGCTGCAGGTTTCTTTATTTAAATAGTCAAGCTGTCAACAGACCTTGGAATACCAGTGTTTTTTTCACTCGACAGCAAATGGAGAACTTTGCTGAACCACTTTGAATGACACAATCTTCCCAAAGATCTTGGCTGCACGGATATGTTTTTCCTCAGATATGTTTTCCCTCAGATTTTATCAAGTATAAATTTGATTATTTTTTTTGGATATCTCAGTAAAGCAAGATATGTCATCCTGCTGTATTTTTCAAGGCAACAGTGTGTGTCTTTCCCACACCTAATGAGGGCTACGTGGAAAAAAATAGAATTTCAAAAAGAGGAAGGAAAAAGCTGGTTATCAATTTTCAATCAGTATTTAAAAAAAAAAAGGGAAAAAAAAATCACCAAATATGGATTCCAACCACAATCACCATGGAGAAGCCCATCAGTTTGAAAGGGTAGGAAAACTTACCTGCAGACAGCTCTGCTGGGGCCCCTCCTGGAACGGCCACAGCCCGTCGGGCAAAGGGCCCGGAGCTCGGAGAGCTCGGGGACAACCCCCTCTTTGTTCTACCTTGAGCATCACCACCACCCTCTGCCACAGGAGCTTGGAATCCGGGGCAAAAAATCAGCGCTGACAAAAAAGGCTGCGGGTTTTCGGTTGGGTTTTTTAGTCGTGTGGGTTTTGGTGTTGGTTTTTCGGGTTGTGTTTTTTTAATTTAAAAAAAAAAAAAAAGAGAATGGACAAGGAGCACTTTGCAGTCTTTGGCCAAGTGGAGATGAGACATTGTGCTGACTGTGTTGTGTTATGAATGCACTAAAATAAAGACAGATGAAGCAGAATGCTATTCCAAAAGCAGTGCAAGTGGAGTGAAAGCATTTCCATACGAACCTGGCTTTAAAAACTGGGCTGTCAAAAGAACAGTTAAATGTAACACAAAGTAAGAAACTGTCCAATCACTAATGGTAGTTTTTCTTTTGCTTTGTTTTCAATTCACTGCTTGCAAGTAATGTATTTATTAAAGGAGAGTGAAAGCATAAAATAAATTCAACAAGTCAAGACCAGCTGGGAGATTCAAGAGCGGTGTGTTGTGACTGACACAGTGAAGGGGTAAACAAATGTTAAAGGGGGGAAAAAAAATAAATAATCAAACAAAAAAAAAAAAGAAAAAAAAAAAAGAAAAATTTAGAAGGGTTATACACATTAGCACCGCTCTTACAAAACCACTCAAGAGGATGGTGGCAGGTTGGTTGGCATCAATCGGAATTCCGCCTGGATAGGATTCCTGTCTCAGTTCCCGGGATTCCCCTGCCCCGTTCCCTTCCCTTTGGTGGCTTCCTAATTTTAAATATTACTCGATTGAAATGGAGCATCTTGTTTCACTAAAGAAGGAGAAGCAGCCAAGAGTTTGATATTAAGATGGGAGTTGGGATCTAGGCTGTTCATTTCTAGACCCTTTTGCCTCCGGGTTCAAACTGGACCTCTCAGAGGCAGGGCCGACTTCTCAGCCTAAATGCTGCCCGAAAAATTAAAAATTCTGGAGGGCCAGGCTTGCTAGGCTCCCATGGGAGAGGCCTGGGGAGTAGCCGGGGATATTAGAACCAAAATTTAACAGAAGGCAACAAGTGTTGCAACAGCTGGGAGAAGATTTTTTTTTTAAATTG
Organism: Baryphthengus martii; assembly: GCA_013396935.1. Classification (NCBI taxonomy): domain Eukaryota; kingdom Metazoa; phylum Chordata; class Aves; order Coraciiformes; family Momotidae; genus Baryphthengus; species Baryphthengus martii. The sequence continues at coordinate 62,463 of VWZK01021434.1, forward strand.
TATTTTTAAGTGAAAGTTCTATAAAGTTGTGGACTCACACATAGAAAAGATGTCTTTTTTTTTTAAAGCCAAACTTCCTGGCACTGTCAAGAATTGTCATTCCTTTTGACTAGCAAGTCTCCTGAAGGAAGAACTCCAGAGATCTACAAAGCTGCCGCCAGCCCAAGGAGGAAAACCCCCTGGTTCCATTCTCCTCACTTCCTTACGCTGCCCTTTTGGAGCTCCTTGTCTTAGAGCCCCGATAAAAATCCTTGAGGGAGCCAAAAGGAGTCTCCCAATAGGTGCTGGAGGGGGCAAGTGAGCTCTCCTTTATTGCCCGAGCTGCTCAACGGCAGCAGCATCCACGGGGGCACCAGGCAGCGACACACCGGACACCAGCCTGGGGGGTGCTCAGGGCAGGACGGTGGCTCTTGACGGAACAACTTACACCTCCCAGCATCGCTCTTCCCGCTCTGGAGCTGTTCAGTAGCCATCGCTTCCATTTACAGATGGACAACTTGGCCTTACGGACGAAGCGCGGCTTTTCCGAAAGCCTGGAGGAGAGGGAAAGGTCTCGACTTCACTTAACCTCTGTGGACAAATTTCAACCAGAACCACCTTCTCCAACAGGCCTCTCCAAGTGCCCATCCTGTGCCCTGAGCCCTTTCTTAGGATAGCTGTAATTCCTGACCAGGATATTCCCAGCACAAATTCCTGACAAAGGTCTTGGGCAATAGAAAAAAAAAAACAAAACACATGATGAAAAGATGCAAGAATTGCAAAGTTTTGACGCTGGGATAGAATCCACAGGATTGAGCAGCGTTAGGGACAAACCAAACCAGTCCTTTTGCCTAACGGGGTTTTGTTCCATGAGATCCCCCCATCCCGTGCTCCCACGGTTCGCGCGTCGCCGGAACCATCGGTCTCTTGAGCGGGTTGTAAGCTGTGCTGACTGTGTATGGAGGAATCTAGAAGCAAGGATCGGATGCTACTGGGTGAACCCATGCAAACAAGAGGTTGAAAAGATTCCCCAAACAAAACCTAGAGCTCACTACAGATGACACAATGAAGACTCGAGAGAAAAGCCCAAGAGTAATGCTACACCATTCAGCTTCAAGAAGCACATCGTTTATAGCGCTGTCCGCAAACGGCTGCCGCTAAACGTCCAATCAGCAGCCTCATCAAATGACACTTTGGAACGAGTGGAGTCCACAGATCCGTACAGAAAGTGTGACAAATCCCAAGGCTCGGCTCCTACCGGCGGCTACAACAGCCCGCGATCCTCAAACTACCGCCAACTGACGCCCCAAACCTCGTGGCGGTCAAGGAGCTGCTGGTGTAACTGAGCAGCAGGAGAGAGACAGGGGGGGGAAAGGAGGTTTGTTAGTGGTGACGAGGACAAGCTAACGAGCTCCAGAGTCGGTGGGTGACAGGCAGCCTGGCCTCCGACCGGCGACACCAATCGCTTGGTTCGACTCCCGGTGAGGGTGACAGAGCCTGGCCCAGGCTGCCCAGGGAGCTTGTGGAGTCCCCTTCTCTGGAGACATTCAAAACACGTCAGGACGCCTTCCTGTGTCACCTACTCTAGATGCTCCTGCTCTGGCGGGGGGGTTGGACTCGATGATCTTTCGAGGTTCCTTCCAGCCTCTGCCATCCCGTGATTCTGTGACTCGCTGACCCTCAGCACTCTGCCTGTGCAGGGAAAGAGCTGCCTGCTAGGGTAGGCTCCTGGGGTACCCTGCTCTCGGGGGCAGGATCCAGGGGTACGTTGATCTTCCTGGTGTGGGCTCCTGGGGTACCCTGCTCCATCTGGGGTAGGATCGAGGGGTACCCTGCACTCTGGGGTAGGCTCCTGGGGTACTCTGACCTTTCTGGGGTAGGTTCCCAAGATATCCCACCCTGCTCTCTCTGGGGCAGGCTCCCAAGATGGGGTACCCTGCTCTCTCTGAGCTAGGCTTCCAAGACGGGGTACCCTGCTCTCTCTGGGGCAGGTTCCAGGGATACCCTGCTCTCTCTGAGCTAGGCTCCCAAGATGAGGTACCCCGCTCTCTCTGGGGCAGGCTCCAGGGATACCCTATGTCCTACTCCATCTGCACTGCTGGGACAAAGGACACTATAAATAAATTCACAGCACCCAGAGTCAGTAAACAAGCAGAAATAAGGAATTAACGTGAAGAAAAATCTGGATTCTATTAAAGCTGCAATACTTTGCGACTTCCCACTCGAGTATCTCAACTCAGTGCACTTAAAATCTTTTAAAACAAATGCATGCAGGGTTTCCAATTTAAAAAAAGGGTTAAGTGCTGTGATTTTTCAAGGACACCAGCGGTTCCGCTGCCAGGAGCGGCCGGGGTAAGCGCAGCATCTTTCAAACCAGAACAGAAAATTTGTTACTTGGGAGGGGGGAAATAAACAAAATAAATCAGTATTTGCAGCTATGAAGAGTCCATTGATAGGAAATATTTTCTGCAATTTAGTCATGGAAAATAGCTGGCTTCTGGTTTGGGCTACACACATCCACTAGCTGGTGTCAGCTCTGCTTTCCAGAAATGTCCTTCGGTCAGAGTCTCCTGTTTCAGTCCGGACATCTTTGGCCTAAAGAAGCTGTTCCAAGCAGGATTTCCCCAAGGACCCAAATCCTAGTTGGCTAATTGAAGACACCTTTCAACATTGTAATGATCTGTAGACTCCCAAACCTATTTTTCCAGCCACCTTTGAGTTGCATGCTGTAGCAGTACAGTCAGCACCTCTCAACAGGTAATGCTGCAGAGATGGATCTCGCTTCAGCGCCGCTGTCAACGGCCAGCGCCGGGGAAACCCTCCCCTCCGCCCCGGGCTTTCCGAATGCAACCCGCCTTCGGTCTTTACGGCATTTTCACGTTGCTAAGAAGCTGTGAGAAGCTGCAAGAAGCACATTTGAAGAGACTATGTTCTAGAAGCCACTCTTCAGTCTGAAGAACGACCAAACTTGAAGTTTTTCCCTGGGAAGCGCTTCGAGCGCCGTTGTTCCCAACGCCCTCCTCGCACAAAGGCATCTGTCATCCCAACTATTTCCATAATGTGAGGCACGGGCTCTTACTCACTGCTCTGAGCAGATTCCTTCCTAAAGGTCAGTTGAACTGCTAACAGAGAACTGGTTAAGGATTATAAAACAATGCGTTAATATCGCAAATATTTCCATGTGTGGTATTTGCAAATTAGGGGCTTGCCCTTAGGCCTTCCCTCGCCTTTTCCGTTTGAGGAGCCGCTTCTAGGGGGGCAAACGGCACCAGACACGAGGCAACAGGCAAAGCAGGATGAACACCTCTTTACTTGGGAGAAATCCTGCAGGAGGGGTGGGAAAAGAAAAAAAAAAGGGTCCTGCAGGAGGGGTGGGGATAAAAATAAGAGGGGGTCCTGCAGGAGGGGGGGGAATAAAAATAAAAGGGGGTCCTGCAGGAGGGGTGGGAATAAAAATAAAAGGGGGTCCTGCCGGAGGGGTGGGAATAAAAGANAAATAAAAGGGTCCTGCAGGAGGGGTGCAGCTTTAAACTGAGAAGAGAACTGTTTCTTCTTTTCATATGTGTCATTTCCCAATTTAAAAAGCACACAGGTCGTTAATAGTGTGGAAGGAAAAAAAAAAAAAAATCATTTTCAGAGGTGTCAGGAAACTTGACAACATTATTTATGTTTCCCGGCTACAGAATTTACGAATCAACAATGTAATTAATGCAAATTAACCTCAGAAGTGACTCATTTGTTTCTGACTCCAGTTTCTGACACGGGGCTTGTTCCTGGGACCAAAACCCATCCCGTGCAGCAGTCACAGCTTTGAAATCCTGGGACCAGCCCGTGAAGGCAGCTCAGCCCAGCTCTGTGACAACACAGAACGTGCATTTACTCGGCTCTGTGACTCCTTCCGAGGGTTTCACGGCCCGGGTCAGGAGTCCTGCCCCTCAAATGCCTGTTTCTCTTATTACAAACAAAAGAAGAGTGAAACAAATTGGGTTTTAAAGGGCAATCTGAGGATTTAACTCTTTCTCTTCCCAAAGGAGGAAGCCATTCTCTCGTCCTCTCCAGCAAAACGTTTTCATTCGGCTGAACTGTACCTAACAAAACCTACCAAAAAGTGGGAAAGGTTATAGCATCCCAATAACTGGAAGATGATAGGTATATATGAATAAAATATTAAAACCATAACTGAATTTAATTTTTCTGCCGCAGTTCAACGTGAATCAAACTGCAGCCAAGGGTGACCCGACGACGACTCCTGGAGGCACCGCTCCCTTCAAAACGCCGGAGAGACGTCTTCTGTGGCCAACTTCCAGTCCTCTGTTTGGGAAAACGCTTCTAGCAAGATTTAGACTAGCGAAAAATTTAGATAATCCCTCTAGTCTCGGAGTATTTGACTGATTGGGAACTGCTCATTTCCAGTGCGGCCCAGAGGAGGCTACCACCGAGTAATTCTCTTTATATTTAGGTAAGAAAACAAGTTTGGTGCTTGAATTGGCAACATAGGGTTGAAGTGTTGAGGAGAACGCAAACCAAAAAATCGGAATTCCCATCTCTGCAGCATTATCTCATGCGTCATCAATTACTGCCATGCCTAAATCTAGCATCATGCCAGCACATTAAGACAGTAGGTACTATATGCAGTGTTCACTGGACCAGAAGAACAGAAATAAGAAAGGGGGAGGGGGGGGGGAGGGAAAGGAAACCCTAAAGGAGAAATTAAAAAAAGGCAGACCGTGCAATACAAACCAGATCATGGCTGCTTAGCTAATATGGGCCAACTGCTGCGGAAGAAAAACGTCGAACACCCCAAGTTGTGTAAGTTTTTGGTAAACATCTAACACGCACACAAACACACACAACACCAACCTACACACCGAGGAAAAATAGAGAGACCGGTCTTTCGCTAACCCTGAGTTTCTAAGTGAGGACTAACAGGAAGAAACTTTACCAGGGAACTTTCGAATAAGGAAAAGAGACACTTGGGTATTATTTTTAACAAAAAAAAAAAATCTAGTCTTACGCAGAACGCCACTAACTGACCCTCCGTTATTCTCGACGAGTTTTCTTGCTCTGGTATTGGAACTGCAATTGAAACTCAGCTCAAGGCAAGTGCCAAAGCTGGGCCTAGTTTAGGCTGAACGTACTACTGTGCCTAAAACCAGCTGGAGGTGCTTTGCAGCGAGAAAAAATTAAAAAGTTTTGAGAGGGCAAAGTAAGAAAAACTTTTTTCCCTGTCTTATGGCCATAGTCTCCACTCCTACTCCAGAGGAAAGCACTACTACACAGAAACTCCCAGTGCAGTCTCAGCTCCACAGGGGAGGACTGACAGACTAACACCGTAACGTGTCCGTACTCTATTAAAGAATACACCGGTAGTTTTCCAAAACTATCAACTCAAAAAGGATCAAACTAGATTGTACTACACTGGACCAGCAGCTTTGTAAATGAATTAAAACTGATTCTTCAAAGAAAAAGATAAAAACTTAAAAATAAATTTCTCTGAATGGATGTATTCTTTCCAAACAACTTCTGAAATACCACTTTTAGAACTAAAACCAATCCCATTTAAGCTCAGCATGCAAATTACCGCAACCAATTAACCCTGGGCTGCCAAAAGGAGGCCCAACTCCTGCCACCTGGCACTGCATTCACCTCGAGTACCATCCGATCACGGCCTAAAGTTCTGCTGGGTGGGTGATGCCGAGAAGTGTGTGTCTTACCGATTCGATCGGCTTGTCTAGAGACGCCTGCTCTATCTCCAGGTGCCCTTCTTCGTACTGATCAAAGTGATTGCCCTGCAAAAGAGAAGGAGGGTCATTTAGTTGCAAGATTCCAGTTTGCGGAGGGTGTTCCGGTAACTTTGCTAACAAAGAGACTTCTATTAAATACGGGCTCAAGTCAGTGTATAGGCTAAAAGAACGAAAAAAAAAAATTATCTGAAAAACCAGCCAGGCTGATTTTATGATCATCATAAAACTGTGGAAGTCGGCAAAGTATCAAACATCTCCAATGACAGTATTTTTGGTCGGGTTGTTTTTTGTTTTCCTTTAGAAAATCAACCAAGACACCGACCAGTGTTGGCCCTAAAACCCCACACAACAAGCAGGAATTGTCCCCCCCAACCACTATTAAGAGGTTTGTTGTTGTTTTTTTCTCTTTAAAGAAAAAAGAAAGCTTCCTGTAGCAGGAAACCCAAACAACTCAAGGCTCACAGGCCATTTCCCACACCAAACCCCACGGTGGTACCAAAAGGAACCTCTCCCTGGCACGTCCATGGTCTGGAGCAGCCTCTCCGTGACTTGGGGCAGCTGCAGGATGAGCCCTGAGGGGAAGTGATCCTCCAACACACAAAAAAAGCCGGGTTGGGTTCCACCCCGACCACACCAGCACGCACATCGGCACAAAGAACACGGGGATGTGGGCGCAGAACGGCTCATTCCAGACCTACCGGCTCAAAGCGTGACCAGAGAGCCCCAAAACTATAGGAAAAGCGACAGGATTGAGGAAGGTGTCTGAGGAAAGCGAGACGGACCGAGAGGCACCCGGGGAAGCGCACTGATGGTGTGCACAGATCTTCAAAGAACAATAAACCCGAGCAGCCGGCTTCCTTACGCTCCCAGAGCGATTTCACGAAGCGTCTTTAGTCCTGCAGAGCAGCCACGTATAATGAGAGAGGAGAATTCAGCAGGGTTGGTATTACAGGCTACTGGGCCCAGTCTCCACCAGTACGCACCAGCACACGCTGGGATTGCCGATTTCTGTGCGGGGCAGCCCCTCCCTACCCAACCTTACGCCCAGTACAACACAACCAGTAGCCACTGGAGCGCCGATGAGAGCCGAGTGATCCTCCTCCAGCATCCTCTACGGCCAAACTCAATCCTCCTGGGGTTTTGCCTGGATATTAAGCACACAGGGTTCATAGAACGGCTGGAGTTGGAAGGGACCTTCAAGATCATCCAGTTCCAACCCCCTGCCACGGGCAGGGACACCTCCCACTAGAGCAGCTTGCTCAGAGCCTCATCCAGCCTGGGCTTCAACACTTCCAGGGATGGGGTTCCACAGCTTCTCTGGGCAACCCATTCCAGGGTCTCACCACCCTCAGAGGGAAGAACTTCTTCCTGACGTCCAATCTGAATCTCCCCTGCTCTAGTTTGAAACCATTGCCCCTTGTCTTGTCACCACAGGCCTTTATAAAATCCCTCCCCAGCTCTCCTGTAGGCTCCCTAATGAACTGGGAAGGCAAACGGCAATGTCCGTCCTCTGGAACAGCCACCGCTGCTGGAACACCACCAGTGTTTCCATTGCAGCAAAACAAAAAAAAAACAACAGTTTCTCTTGTAGCTCTGTTGTAACTTCAGAGGTTTCTGAAACCTCAAATTCCTGAAACTGCAAACACAGTAAAGCCATTTTTGGCGGTTCAGTAGGTCTGTGAAGCAGCACTACCAGTCCTGGAAAGGAACAGCCAAGGGACGAGAGTCCTGCAGCCGAGCCCAGCGCCGACCCCTTCGAAGGGGGTGGTTCCTCCTGCGCTCCCCGGGTGCTGCTCAGCACCACAGCCCTGTCCAACCCCAGGATGGGTGAAGGCCTTGGCTGTCATCCCCGTTCCTTTCCCAGCCCCGCAGGGTAACCAAAATCCTCCCGCCCGCTGGGCCAACACCAAACCCCCCGCAGGTTTTATCTGCATCCCAGCTCAGCAATTACTCGGAGCAGGAAGAGGCAGCACCGCTGCCAAGAGAAACACGTGGGCACCCTGCTCCCTTCTACCGACACCGGCTTGTCCTTCTGCAAGAAGGTTAATGGAAGGCACAGAGCAAGTGGGACTTGTAACCCACTGCCTGGTGGAATTTTACAAGCTTCCAAAAAGCCTCTGGAACAAGGAAATGATGCAAATCTGCAGGAGACCATCTTGACAAAACCCCTTTGCCAAGAGAAGATGCTTTGGTGCCGGTGCTTCAACTGCAGCCCATCCATCCCCCGGAGCCCAGAGCGATAATCCACCCCAGCCATGCTCAGCTCCCAGGAGTTGTCTTTCCCCCAGCCTCCTCAGAGCAAATTTGGGCTTTAATCTGCAGGCAGCAATCCACTGCCATCCATTTTTATTTTTTTTTGGACAGCCTTCAAGCAGCAAGCTGAAGGCAAACTTGCCGCACACGGGCAGTTATCGAGTTGCTTAAAGGAGCCGGTAATTCTTGGGGACAGGAGGAGCGTAGAGCACAGACTCCACAGGTGTGCTGTGGAGTCAGTCAGGGGGCTCAGCAGGGTGAAGATGACATCAAATCTGCCTCCAGAGCAAGAAGGATATGGCCCAGCCTCTCCAGAAGAGAGGATGAGGAGTCAGGAGTGGTAACCAACTTGCCCTGCCGACCGCCAGCAAAAAGATCTTACTGAAAATTCTTATCTAAAAAAATTAATCCACACAATATTTCGTTCACAAACATTTGAGGGCTCTGGGCACAAACCAAGCGCAGAGAGCTCAGAACATGCCGATGAAATCACCTGGAGCTGGCAAAACAACCTTTCTGCCTGTTCCCCATCTCCTCCTCTCGGCTGCCACCCCAGTTCCGACTGCTGGTACAAAGACAAGGGTCAGTCGCACTTTGAAAGCTCAACTTGCTGAGCTGAGGCTTTACAAGTCACATTTTCTACGCTCCAAATCGATGCCTCCTCCCAGAAAATACACAGAAACCGGACGCTAAGTCACGGCGAAACGCAAAGAAGTCAGAAAGCAACTAAAGCCATTCTCTCCAAGCTCTAGAGATCCCACTGTATGTATCTGGGGCTTTATTTTATGTATTTATATACGTTGGGGCTCGTTATCTACTTTATATTAGTGTTGGGGGGTTGTTACTGGGAATGGGGGTGGGGATGAGCCGCTGGGTTTTACAAATACCAGCAACAGAGCTCACAGGAGCACCAGGGAACTTCCCACCACCACCCCAGCAGGGCGCTGAGGTAGGGATTGCACCGTCACGGGCTTGGGAATTTAAGGTATTGGAACAACAAAGCGTCCAAACTGAACTGAAATCAATACTCGGCACAGAAACTGCTCTTTATTGATCAATACTTAAAAAGGAATGATAAAGGGAAAATTTCCCCTCCACTGTAAAGCAGCCAGCCCTAGGAAAAAAAAAAAAAAGAGGATAATCCAACAGTCACACTGAGGGCAAATTTCTGACAAATTTATTGTTATGTTCAGGCTGCCGGTGCCCAACAAGCAAGGAGAGCAGCGGTTCTGCTGCGGCGGCGAGCACGGGCTGGAGGCAGCGCAGCCTGGCCCTTCGTGGCCTCAGCCCCGGAGCCGGCTGAGCAACAAGGCGGGGAAAATTCCAGCTGTTTTCCTTCTTCCCCAATCCTTCAACCTGGCACATCAAATAGATCCACAGAGCGTTTCTGTTTTGCTGTCTCTTAAGAGAGCGAATCCGAGGAAGACAAAATACTAGAACATTTAAATGTGACGATTAATTAAGCCCTCAATGCTGAATCTGTCAAGAAGCAACTACATTCCTGGCAAACAGGGACCATGAGCACAGACCACACTTTAAGGTGATTTTGATCCGTGTCTCCTGCAGACTGAAGGACACTTCCCTCTTCAGGAGACCTTTAAGCAAAAATGAAGAATTCAATCCCTACAAAATGGACACTAGGCCATAAAATACCAGCTCCAGTCAAACCAGCACCACTCAAAACCTGATCCCAGACCTTCTCCCTCGTCTGACTGTTCCAGAGGTACAGAAAAATCCTGGCCCTGCTCACTCAGGGGGAGGACGGGAGGACGGGAGGAACCTTTGGAGATCGAGTCCAACCCCCCTGCCATGGGCAGGGACACCTCCCACTAGAGCAGGTTGCCCAGAGCCCCATCCAACCTGGGCTTAAAAACTTCCAGGGATGGGGCTTCCACCAACTCTCTGGGCAACCTGTGCCAGGGTCTCACCACCCTCCTGGGGAAGAACTCCTTCCTAAATCCAATCTAAATTCCCCCTCCTCTAGGATTTGGGAGCTGAACACAGAGCCCTTCTCCCTCTCACTCCTTGCCCCTGCAGTTCAATCCTGGCTGTATCCAGCTTGCTCAGATCAGCTGCACCGCTTCTCCGCCTTCCTCACACGTGCTGCCTCCCTCCTACAACAGCAGAGCAAATAAGAGAAGAGGTTCCCACTTCAGCAGCATTTATTGCTCTCCCTTTGTGCTACAGCAAGTGCTCCGACGCCAGGTGCTTCACCACTGAAATTCCAGATTATTTTCCTGCTTGGATGAGAAGCGAAGCCAAGGCTTCAGCAGCTAAACATTTTATTAGACACCACGCACACCACTGAGTTTCCTTGTTGAGTTCAGCACCAGGAGCCAAAATGTTTGGAATCCTGGCATTTTTTTCTGTAGTATCAGCTGAATTTTGGCTACTCCCCTTTTGGTTACTCAGTCACACGTCTTCTCCTTTCTCCTCCACTTTCCCACTCTTTGATCTTTGCCTGGAGCTCGTGGCCAAACCCGACGTCTCGGAGCCCTCACACACTTCACCTCCGAGTTCCGAGCACACAGCAGCTAAGAAATCAACTCACAAAAGCTGCCTCCACGCAGGGTTTTAGACCCTTATTTGGATTGTAAATCCAAGATTCGGGGATTGTAAATCAGAGCCCTGGCCCAACGAATGCCGACGTTAAACATCGTGGAGTCCCTGCATTTCCTGAAACGATTCAAGTTAAATAGCTAAGGGGGTGGACTACAGCTGATTTCTTTATAAGATCCCAAACATCCTAGCAGGGAGACAGACTCAGTCAGTATAAATAAATAAAAAATAAATAAATAAATTTAAGAACTTAAGCACACTTTAATCCCAAAGTCTTTAGCAGCAAGGATTGCTGCCAATAAATGACTCCAGGCAAGTGAAATGAATTGCTGATTGAAGCCCATCCATCAGAGCAAGAATTAGCATCCCAGAATTAACTCTCTCCCCTACACGAGGCACCTTTGCAGGAAGGTGGGCAAAGACAATGCATCAGAGGACACACAGATATTACTTGAGGGAGGTGAATCCTTTTATAACCATTTTCACAGCTACAAGGCAGAAAAAAAATATGGTCTTCTCATTCCTCTCAGTGCCCAGAAAAGGTGCATCCAAACCCAGGCCCCACAATGGGCACCTGTGGCCAAGAGGCCAATGGGCTCCTGGGGGGCATTAAGAAAACTGTGACCAGCAGGTCGAGGGAGGTTCTCCTGCCCCTCTGCTCTGCCCTACTCAGGTCACATATGGAGTATTGGATCCACTTTGGGGCTCCCCAATTCAAGNGAGCACTGCATTTTCTCGAGCCACCTCCAGCAGCATCGACACAACGAGGGCAGAAAGATGAGTCACTTGAACCGCTCCTTGACCTCCCCGACTATGAATTAATTACTGGACTGCTCTTTCCAATCCGCCCGCGCACAGAGGGTATCAAGATGTCAGCAGGCAGGACACATTCCGTACAGCACGCATTCCTGACAGGAATTAGCGGGTTCTTTTCTGCAGTTACCTGGGTATTCTTTCAAAAGAGAACTAACTGTGGCAGCTGCGATTCCATGGCGAGGCCAGACCTTGAAACTGCCCGGCTCTTACACGGAGAAGGGAGAAAATTCCAACAAAAGGAGAGGATAATGGAGCCGGGAAAGCAGCAGGTTTCTGTCAGAGGGCCTTCATTCAGCTGTCCTTTCAGCCACTGCTCACGGAGAGCTCGTTACACCAACGTGAGGATGAGGACAAGGATGGATGTCACAAAAAACAACAGAAGTGAGATACGAAGGGCACAGAATGAGAATTCCTGATGGAAACGCTGCCGGCTCCACAAGGCACGGGGACCACGCCTTCGATGGTGTGAATGGAGTAGAATAAGAAGAGACTCCAGCATAAAACCTCTGCTGAGAGCACTGGAACCAGCAGTGACTGGGATGGGAACGCAGCTGCCAGGAGAGCAGAGCAGAAACGGTCTAGTTAGTTCCAAATTGAAGTCTAGGACCAGCTTTGGGAGGTGCCCACTTGCCATGGCCACCCAGATAACAATCTAAAGGAAGCAATTTTGGAGAAAAGTCTGCCTAAAGTCACCATCTTCATTTCCTGGAGGCACTGGGAAAGAGCACAGCGTGATGAGCAGCACTTAACTGCACTTGAAAAGACCACAGCGTGCTTCTCACATTCTTAAAAATTAGTTTTACACTGGTCGAGTATCAGGAAAAGACTCCCAAAAAACAGCATTTCTATTACATTCACTTTTGAGAATGGAATTTTAAAACACTTGAGGAAGTCAGAACCATTTCTGCATATTGTATTTATCCATCAATTCAATCGAGATACTCCCCAAAACATGAAGTCAAGCCACAAAATTCAGAGTTGTTACCCACAAGTGCCACTTGCAAACCTTTAACCAAGCCCGTTGCCCATTCCTGGAAGCTCTGAAGGCATTGAGCTGCAAACCAGCGGCTGAGACACTGGGAAAAGCTGAAAAGAGAAACGAGGACCCTCTAAAAAAGGCCATTTTTGAGTGTAGATAAGGCCACGTTAGCTGCAAATCCAAGGTGGTTTCACAGCACCCCCAGGCAGGAAAGCCTGGTCGACATTTCCCGCAGCCACCCCAGCACAGGGCACCAGTCGCACGGTCTCCACTAGTTCAGCCCAGGAAGCTGAAGCAGCATCTGAACCCAAGGCAGCAAACGTCACCTCTCTGCAATCCTCCTGCCTGCACACGGAGGTCACCCTCACTCAGCAAGAAGATTCGGTGATTCCAGAACCAAAAATCCTATTAAATGTAAAAATTCCTATTGCAAAGGAAGAGACTGAGCAGTTACAAGACCTCTAGAAGGACAAAGCACCTTCATGTCCGTCGGCTTATCCCAAAGATGGCTGCGAGCACAACTCTGGCAAGCACCTCCCACCCAGGAGACCGGCACAAATGCTGCAGGTCCAGCACCAGCGAGCGGCCAAGAGACAGATGCGGGAATCACTCTGAGGACCTGACCAAGCACCAGGCTGCTGCCTGACCCACAGTGTGGGCAGCAGGGCCAGGGGGGGATCCTGCCCCTCTGCTCTGGGGAGACCCCCCCTGCAGGGCTGGCTCCAGCTCGGGAGGCCTCAGCCCAGGAGAGACAGGGAGCTGGTGGAGCGGGGCCAGAGGAGCCCCAGCGATGCTGGGAGGGCTGGAACCCTCTGCTGGGAGGCCAGGCTGGCAGAGTTGGGCTTGTGCAGCCTGGAGAAGAGAGGGCTCCACGGAGACCTTCTGGGGGCCTTTGAGGGGTCTGTCAGAAAGGTGGGGACAGACTTTGGA
>VWZK01021436.1:0-81005 GCA_013396935.1 Baryphthengus martii
AAGTGATTAACTCTACAGAATCCTGTCACCCTCCTCCTGTATCTATCCCACAAACTCCATCATAAGCTAAAAGTAATTACTGCTCTGACCAAACTAAAAAGATAGATAAAGTGCTCAGAAGTGTGTGCACAATCAGATTTTTTTTACAGAGATCATTTTATTCTGTGAACTTTGTCATGAAACAGAAAAATATTTAAATATGGCTCATACAAACATTTTATTTTCTAATATTAGCGTAGTAAAAACCTTTTTCACTTGACCTGATGTAAGTGACAATTACAATAAATACATTTCACCTTTGACCACGGTTTGAGATCATTCATTAATCTACACACACTGTGCACTCTCAGCTGAGACTAGATTTTAACTTCAATTATTGTTATATATTATATATGTATTTATATTTCCTTCAGAATTCTGTTAATAATACTAACACAAGCTTTTTTAATCTCCTGCTTGAGTCTCAGAACACCCAGTTTCATAATTCAGTATTATTTCTAACTGGAGCTGTTAAGTTAATAACTGATGAGTTTTCTTAAATTGCCCAAATAATTTCCATGTATTTTTTCACAGGGGTAGTGTAGAGTTCTGGGACATCCTTTTTATCATCAGCTTAAAATCTAAAATAATGCACATTAAAAAACACAAACCAAACAACTTGAGTAAGATTCAGAAACACACTTACCTTTAGGTTAAACTAAAATCCTGATATTAAGGTATGCAATGTTTACTTTTTAAGCAGCTCCCACTCTTCCTCTACCTTCCCAAAGTGGATAAATTAACTTTCAGCATTGTCCAGGTTTAGCCTCTGAAAGCAGCTAAACACCACACAGTTGCTTGCCTACCTCTTCCCCTACTCCTCTTGTGCAATGGGAAGGAGAATCCAGAGGGAGAAAAAAGGTGAGATCCCATGGGTTGAGATAAGGGTAGTTTAATTCAACAACACAAAAAGGAAAAGAAAACAATAGTACTAACGGTACTTACTAGTGAAATGATAGACAAAAGGAGTAATAGGCTCTACTGGTCCCCAGGACACCAGCTTTCCCTGCTCCAGCTGCACTGAAGCACCATGTCAAAACAAGTTGAAAGTACATAGGCCTGCCTTAGGCCAGCCCTCCCCTTATATAGGGGCATGACTCAGCATGGTATCAAATACCCCATTGGCTGGCTCAGCTGTTTATCTTGATTGTGGCCCCTCCCATCAACAGCCTCTCCCAACTGCTTGAGCCAGCAGCTGTTTGTGATAATTATCCCAACCCAAACACAGGACAAGCACCAATTGTCCTGGTGTGAAGTATTGGTTGGCAAAACATCTGCACATAGAATAGGGAGAGGCCTTCAGGAAGAATATTCGATATGGTGGTGTTTGAAGCTCATTGAACATACATTTAATATTCTTACCTTTACTTTTATGTAAATATTATTCTATAATAGTCTGACTCTGTACTTGCATTAGTCTATCACTCTCCTTTAATGGTGAGAAACCACTATAACAACATAACAACTAGCCTGTATGGGATCTGGTTCGGGTTGGATTAGACTACTTGTAAAACAAAAATCACGGAGAAGTCAATAATTCAGACCATTTCTATCTTTGGTTAGATGTAGTTATGATTAGTGTTTAGCATAGCAATAAAGCGTCGCTTTCTGTATGTAGAATTTAAGCTACATGGGAGTTTAAAGAGCTTTAGTTAATCCAAAATAAAATAATGAAAGAGGTAAAAACAAAGCTAATTTTCTTAAAAAGCACATCATGCAGAATTTAATTAACAGGTAAACATGTGACTTCTCAGAAAATTAATCTTAAATTCCAGCTGAAAATGCAACTTCTTTAGGGGAAGGATAACCAGAAGAATTCCTCATTCTTTTCTAAAAGTTCAATAGCATTAGGTATCTAGACTGTATTAGATAAAATATTTCTGTTCTCCATCCCAGAAACTAGATCATCATTTTGAAATTCTTCAGGTTGTGTCTTATGTCAAACTGTAGAATTATAACATCTTGTCAAGGTTTAATACTTTCATCTCCTACAAAATCACTGAAGTTCATAGGATTATTAAAATGAGAAAGTTCTATTTTTTTTAAGGACCAAATCTCTAAATCTTTTATCATACAGATGATGATTTCTTATTCTAATTTTTACTCCTTTTCTTATTCTGATACCTATTATGAACACTCTTTTAACCTAAAGAACAGCTCAATAAATTATATGAAAGTGTTTGAAAATGATACTAAAGCAACAGCTGTAAGAGCATGGGTAAAAATTAAAATCTGAAAATAAAAGAAGAAAGAAAGGATATTTGTGTTCCAGCTACTAGAGTTGTTGATATTGGCACTGACACTTCTGCTTAAAGCTTCTGAGAACCAGCCTAACAATTTACATTGCAACCATAAACCACCTCTGTTAGGCATTAAAATCTCTTAAAGTGTCTATACATATTTTTAATGCCAAGATGTATATGCCTATGCACATGTAGCACCTGAGGGAAGTCATTCCCGTGATGTGTTTGTTTTTCTATTGAAATTAAGAGAAAAACAAATTACCATGTCAGGGTTAACCACGTCAATTAAAAATATCTGTGATGTCATTAGTCTCCTCAAGGTAATAATGAGAAAGTGTCCAGAGATTTACCTCACTCCTTTCTCCATCCCAGTGGAGGGTACTCCACTCCATCAGCTGGGTCAAACACAGAAGCATGAACACTATTGATTCCTGAGATACATCACTAGTAACTAAGCACCAGTTGGACTTCCTACCACTCTTCACAGGCCTTTGAGGCTGGCAGTTATGGCAATTTTCCACCCACTTCATACTTCATTTACGCAGATGTCACCAGTTTGGATATATATGTATACTGTGAGAGACTGTGCTGTAAAACCTGTGAATCTATCACATCTCTTGCGCATTTTCCTGCATACTATTGTAAATGTGGCCCACTCACACAGTCAGTTTTCTTCTAAAGCTGAATTGCTGTTGAAATCACCTTCCTTTAGTTTAAAAAGGCTGAAAAGTGTATAGTAGGAGAGAACCAACTATACAGGTCCTGACCTGTCATAATTTCAATAGCTCTTAATACTTTTAATAAAATTTAACAATGTTAATAATACCAGTTAATTTAAGCACTGATTTTAAAAGCAGAAATGATTAAAGGTAGCATAAAAGTTTTTTTTAAATAACCCTTTGCTGTGTTGCTGCCATCCTGCTTTTTGCCACTCACCACTCCTGTCATTCTGCATTCCAGAATTCCCCTCATCCGCTGCCAGGCTCTAACAGAACTGCCACCAAGAGTCTGACATTTAAACCTTCTCTGCTTAGCTTTTGTCATTCAACCCTATTCCTTGTCTGAACTCCCTGAATGCACTTTGCAAATAGTTGGGTAGTGTCAGACAGGCTACAATTGTTAGATTGACTGTTTCTTTCCCTCCAGAAAGGCTGCGATTGTGCAAAGTGTAACTGTTTGCTTACTTGTCTTAGAGCCTATCTATCAGTCATTTGCTATGGGATGACCTGAAAACTGTCAGATAATGGCTGAGCCAGGGCATTTGTATCACCCCTGGGAAAACACCTGTCAGCTGTTATGTACAGCCTGAAGTTCAGTCAGCAAGATGACAAGGAAGGCAATAGAATCAAGAGTAGAAAACTAGTGACTGTCAGAAAGCAGGCTGGGCAGAAATCATTGCTAGCTGTGCCAATCAGTGTCTCAACTGGCAGTTGTTTAGTGTTTGGTCTGTTCAAATGCATGTCGCTGGTAGACTGGGGCATGTTCTCTGAGTTGAGTGACTGCAATCACATGTACTTTTGTGGGAAACACCATTTCCAAGAATGCTTGAGTGAGAAATGACAAAGCATTACAGGAAGTTTGGAAATCCTAATGAGCAGATGGGTATTTTACTACCTGTATAACTGAGCACTCTATCTGCTTTAAATGAGAACAAAGGACAGATTAAATGATAGGAAATACACATAAGAATGGATACATATTCACAAAATTCAGAAAATTAGGATACTGTTTTCCTGAGATGAAATAAAATGTTCAAAATCTAAAAAAAAAAAAATGCCTTTATCTCCTTTGTATTAAAAAAATATAAACCTAAACAAATTATATGCAATTGATATCCAGAAATTCTGGAAAAGTTGTTTGTTGTTTTTTTTTCTGGAGTTAAACTTTGGCCATGATCCTAATTCTGCAGAAGATTTTCTCCAAGAGAAAGTTACTTGCTAGCTACAGCATGCATGACGAACACACATTGATGAATAAAACCTTTCCAGTTCATTACAAGATCATCTAAGGCGCTACAGAACCACTTACATAGAGGTAATAGTTCAGAAAGGGACAACTATACCGCTAAGTAATTCTTACAAAAATTAATTTTCATCTGAGGTTGACTACCCACTCAGCTAGACCACAGGAACAAATAAAATGATGGTCCTTACCCTGAGTAGTTCAGGCTCTATCAAGGGCATACAAAAGGTAGAAGAGAGACCGGCAGCTTCCCCAGAACCACCTCACTGATAAGAGGTAGAGGGAGGATTATAAACATGACTTAAACACCCTTTTCAAGTTGCTGAAACTACTTCCCAGAACAGCCACAATCTGCAGTACAACACTTAGCCAGATGTTGTAGAAGCATGGATAATTACCGTAAAAATGGGCTGCTAATAAGCTGAGCATGAGCTTTTCTGACAAATGAGCTGTTAGGAAGCAGTAAGCTTGCAGTGGGTGAAGCTGTCTTGAACCGAATGTTGAGGAAGCCTTAGTGCTCTGCACCAGGACAGGATGTTACCTGGGGAGCGTCAGACAGCATCACTCCCCTCTTCCCTATCACCTCTTCAAAAAGCTGAAGTTCAAGTGACCGAACACTAGGATAGTGAAAACAAACATTTGTTTCTGCTTTAAAATTAGGGGTTTTGATCTTACCTTCTACAGTGCAAAGCACTTCTGTCCAAGGCTACATTCAGTAGGTTTCAGAGTGCAAACCCTGATTGTCCCACCTACCATCTGCTGGCTCAGATCACAGTCTTTTTTTTTGTTTATGATAACCAGGCCTCTGTTGGAGAAAGCTAAAATAGGAGCTCTACTCTAAGCACGCACCAAATGTTCTCTATGCCTAATGAGGACAGAGACTGAACCCAAGCTAGGTACTTCAGATGGCTTCATACGTGTGTTGTCAATGCCAAACTAAATCTTGGCTGGAGTAAATACACGAATCATGTACAAGGGAAATAAAGGAATTATAGTGCCAGCTACTTTGATTCCTGATGCATTTCTGTTTTGCCAAATTGCCTCCTAATACAGACGAAACTTCAATATCCAGAAAAAAATCCCTAAATTTTGAACAAGGGGTAAGAGACAGTGGAGCACAGTAACATGCATTTGGAAAAACTTCTGAAATTTGTGAAATGTTTTTCCTTCTGCCTACCAAAGTAAGACCACCTTACAAATGCCATCAGCAAAATGGTATCAATTGGCATTTCCTTAAATATTATATTAAAAATTCAAAAATGCATGGGTTTTTATGTTTGGCATTTTACATGCATTAATTGACCAAGCAATTGTGCCTATGAGAAGCTTTCTGTGTCTGATTCATTTTAACACTTGCCTGGCAGCATTAGACGCAAAGCAGCTTACTCTACCACGGAAAGCATGCAGCTTTCATGTCTAAAGTTATTTTGGGCAGAGTAGCTTCCTGCCTCTGCCAATAGGGAACTTATTATGATAAAAAGTGAGTACGTGGTTAGACTGCAGTAGACTGCTTTAGAACATTAGCATATAGAAATCTTACTCACATTAAGTAACTCTTCTTTGAGATTTGTTGTCCATGCACATATTTTTGTTGTGGTTTGTGCACAGCCACGCTCCAAAAGAATTCTGGTTATGGCATGGACATGCCCCTCCCTCCTTTCCAAATGAATATTTGAGGAAAGAGCGAATGAAACGCCATCCCTTGATCCTTCAATTCCAGTGCTTGTGTAGTAGGACTTAACTCTAGACAGTAACATAGCAGCATGGACTGTAAATTATAACTTCCTTAGACAGAGAAAGAGAAGCAAAGGCAGTATTTCTGTACATTCCCAAATTCTACAAAATATCTAGTAAAAACTTAAAGCTGAAACTACTGATTTTAAAAGGTATTAGAACTGAGGCTATCAGGCCAACTACTCTCTGCAGTTGCTTCAACCTGCTTGCACTTTGTTTTCACCTGGTCTAGTTATAACATCAGTTTTTCAGTCCTGAGACATGGTTATTGCACCATTTTAATTTTCATTTTAACTTTGTTTACATTTTTATCACACAATTACATTTTTTTTTTTTTTTTTGCAATTAAAAGTAAGAAATAGTTACTCTGGGTAGAATGAGATACCTAGGACTCTAATGTAATGATGTAACAATGGTAAATGCAGACTTGATATGATAACAGAGGCTTTGAGAAGTAGGAGCATGGAAAGCCATGCAGAGGAGTATAGGCATGGGATGATAAGGGACAGAGCATAGGATCACCAATGGCAGAACAAAGAAATGCAGACCTGGAGCTGGACAAATCTGATTTTAGGGGGAATAAAGAGAATAATGAAATAATGTCTAACATACTTGAAAGGCACCATGACTATTACATTTGGATGCAACATGGAATTGCAGCCCAATGAAGAAATAACAAAGATGTAGAAATATTTTAGCAAACATAAAAATGACCCATGCTGAAAATAATAAAAAAAACCGATTCTATGACTAGGCTGTTCAGATTTCAGTGCAGTCATACTAACAATAAATTCTTGGCTTCAGAGACAAGATGTATGTCATCTTTTTCCCATAAACAAGTTTGCATAAACACTTGCACAATAAGTACTCTAAGTATCTGTAGGTCTCAGGCTTTTTAGTCCGAGACCATTTCTCTCTACATGCTTTCTCAGAAATATCAGCATTAGTATTACACAAGTAGCACTTCAGACTGTACGTTGTCATAAGCCAAGTTAAAAAACATCATTCCTCTGACCCCTAATGGGAATGTGACCATAAACAGGAGAACCCTCACAGGCCACTCAGGACTTAGAGGCTTCACTCAAATGACATAGGAAACCAGTCCATCCCCCCAAACGATAAATGCTATGCTGAAGACAAACCAGAAGACTTCAAATCAAACACTGTCACCCGTTGATCTAATGGCGAATAAAGAGCAGCATATTGCACAATGCCTCCCACGGAGTCATCCTTTTTTTATATCTTGTGTAGCACTGAGAAAAAAATATGAGTGTCCTTTCCCTGGAAACCCTTTTGAATGAAGAGATACCACCTGAAGATGCTGTAAATGTGTATAATCCTCTGCATGTCCAAATACATCTATGGACAATCACATAAAGGAGAGAAACCCACAGCAGTCACAGCTTTGCTATTTGAGGTCTCCCAGGATTTTATGCTGCACCATACTGTAAGAAAATAACTGTGAGAAACTGGCAAGCAAGGAAAGACAACTGGAAATGACTGAGGAAATTCACATTATAAACTGGTAGGCAGAGTTTCAAACCTTTGCTCCCTAGACAACACTGGAATTTGCCTTGGGGAACAGCCTCATACCCAAACAGAGCTAGTAGAAGTTACTGAACAATCTCAAAATGGGGAATATTTGAGGATATCCCTTATTTTCTTTTCTTGCATATATCAAAGAATTTGGTGTATTTCTCTCTCTCTCTCTGGCTGAAACAGAGTCAGCATATTTCAGGATGTAGAACTCACTTTTATCTTCCCTCAACCATCAACGTACATTGGCTTGTCACAAATTTCCCTATCAGCCCCTGTGACTGATTAATGGGAAGGAACAGATGTCCAAGTCTGTATCTATCACGGCAGACAGCTCTCTCTGTTATTTACCTGCGTGACAAGAGCAGCCCTTCCTCGAGCTGGAGAGCCCAGCACTAGAAGGGAAAGCCTGGTATTGACCGAGCTGTCTGCCTACATCTGCGTACTGGAAGTGCACATCCATTGCTGCAGCTGCAAGGAAGGAACTAATTATAGACCAGCGCTAGTGCCTGGAACAGAACAGAAAGACTCCTGCCGTGATAAAGGATGATAGCTTCTTGTGGAAAGAAGTTCAGTTCAAAAATACTATATATCTTGTAGAGATATTTGCGTGTGTTTCAATCTAAATTGAGCAGGAAATCCCTTGCACATAGTTTCCACAGACCTTGAAACGTTCCCAAACTGAAAATTTACTGTAAATTTGTGAGAGCAGCTCTGAAAAGAAGGACTTGGGGGTGCTGGTGAATGAGAAGCTCAACATGAGCCATCAGTACACTCTTGCAGCCCAGAAAGCCAAGAGTATCCTGGACTGCATCAAGAGAAGCGTGGNCCTGTGATTCTATGGAGGTCGATAAAAAATATGGGAAAAACCTCAGGCAGTAACAACCTGGGGAGATGAGGTAAAAAGAAAAAAAATCATACGACAGAAACAAATATGTTGGATTATGCTTTCATAAGCTCTAATGATTAACTTGCAACAACTGTTGGCAGAAATCAGATTTTGCCCTTTGCTTTTCTGGCTACTCAGGGTCAACAGAGCTCAGGAGATGTTGAAGAAGTATTCATCTAGTTCTAATTGGCACAAGTCCTCTTGTTCAACAGCATCTGGAAAATATTTTTATTTAACAACAAAAATATCTGGAGGGCTTGTTTTTTTGAGATTTTGTTTTTATTAAGCAAATAAGGGCAACTTCTACTAGTATAAAAACAAGTGACTCAAGTAACTAGTGCACTCAAGTAAGATAAATACTCACATACAAAGTTTAATTGAAATGTTTTTGATGGAAAATAGTTTTTGTGATTTCTTTGAAAGGAGTTTTTAGTCACACACTCTCAGAGAAAGTGCATCTGTAGAGCTGAAAGGTTCAAGGACTGGTTTACAGTTTTCTCTGAGCCTCATTCAGACTAATTAAGGATCAAAACTTAAGAGTCTGCTCTTTGACCCTGCAGAAGCAGAGAATCGAACTGGGATCTGCCAGTATCTTTCATACTGAGAGTTATAAACCTTTCATACTGAACAAAAGTATAATTTTAAAACCTAGCACCAGAACTGTAATTGTCTTCTGGTGAATTCTAGTCTGAGGCTTGTGTTAAGGGTATTGAAGCAGTGTTTACACCTACGTACCAAATACGTATTGAGTTTTGGGAAGTGAATGTTAGTTAAATATATTTTTGCAATTTGTTTTTTAAAAGATTTAAGACACTTGATCAACATCTTAAGTTATGTGCACAGAACTGGTAAACATGCATGACGGATGTAATACACTTATCCTTGGGCTCAGAACTGGAGATGACTGGTTGAGCTCATCAGTAAGTTGCTATAGCAGCATAACCAGTGTGACTGAAGTTTGCAAATGGTTGATTTGTCAACCTTTTGTTGTTAGGGTTTATGTATGAAAATGATCAGGTTGAGCATATACAATCTTCTAAAGGGCAAGGACAGACCTAGCCCCTAAGTAAGTGAAGTGGGAGATAGTAGGGAACATCATTAAAAAATATCTCCACTTTCCTACTAGGAAGAATATTGGTTGATTGATAGGCTAGAGAAAAACAGTTTTATGCACGAAAATGAACTGATGGTCATTTTCAAAGGACAAAGTCTTCCAAAGCTGTTGGCTGACCAATGGAAAGGAAAGTATCTCTTCACACCTCATCCAGTCATAAGCTCATAGGATGTTGCCTTAAGATATGGTAGGGTTTTTTTGGGGGATTCTATTAAACAGAGACTAATTTTTTATCACTAACTGGCTTTTCTTCATGTTATAAACACTTTACAGGTGGAGAACTTTGTGGGAGTGATCATACATAGGAAAGTAATTCATACTTAAATCAACTCTTGCTGAGAAAGCATCACTATATCAGGGGGAAAAACTTTTTCACTCTAAAGAGAAAACCAAGAAAAAGATAGTTACTGGCATCAAATAACAAAAGACTGTTGCACAGGACGCTTTTTTGCTTGTTTGTTTTCTGTGTCCATGGTAGAAAGGAAAACAAGTCCTCAGTTCAAATCACAGAGAGGATTCATAATCATTATCAGAGATAGCCTTTCATGAGAAACATAACAGAACACCGCTATAAATAATTCATGCTACCCACTCTTAACTGTGTCAAATCATTAAAGATGTTTAAGACTAGCATGAAATGACCTAAAAGTAACTTTTTTGAATAATCCAGTATGACAAATCTTACCTTAGGACTGAAAGGGTAACTACACAAACACTTGCGATCTTTCACACCTTATGATATCCTTAATGCTAGTAAACACTGTCTTTTCAGATTCTCTATTTTGCTAGCAACTATCAGCAAATAACTATTATCTGATAACTCTTAGCATCATTCAATGGTGAAGATGTGTGCTATGCGACTTAAGAAAAAAGAGTTTGGTATTTTGAAAAACACATAAAAGTTTACTAATTAAATAGTTTCTTGATTTTGACCCACTAGAGATGAATCTATTTTGTTACAGAGAACACACTTCTAAATGTATGAATCCTTCTAAGAGTTAAAAGGGTGCTGATTCGCTTTTTTTTTTTTTTCCAGATCAGGGAACGCAGAAGATGATTTTACCCTAAACTGGGTTTTAATTTATTTAGGGAGGAGTTTCAGTTAGCCAGAGGAGTTGTATGAGGCAAAGGCCTAGCTTCACTTGCTAACTGTTGCACCCTTGGCTTGAAGCATAGACCGTGTTGATTTGTGCAGAATCCCATGCTCTTAGGTATAAGTCTGCGGCAGAAAATGTCTTTTGCTCTGCGAGGTATACTTCCCCTGTTACTGCACAGTGGTAAGACACTATGTTTCGTTCTACACGCTGTACATCCGTGTTACTATGCAGAGAGCAGAGCACTGTTACAAGATCTTCAAGAGAAGCCTTGGTGATATTCGAGTCAAAAAGTTCCCTGGTCACGTCAAGAACAGTGAAATGACCTGAGCAGCAGACCTTCCTCTTTTCAGGAAAGGAAAGCATCCACTCAGCTCTAAAGCAAGAATAACCTGCATGTAAAATATTTAATGCAACTGTTTAGCGAGACACGTATGATACATATGTTGTCGATGAGGCCTGAATGCAGTAACTGAATTTTTAAAGTCACCTTTCTCAATAAATTGATTTGCTGCTCATTTGGCCAGACATCTAATATCTAATTCATTTGGCTTTCAGTCACTTGTTAATGAGCCTACTATTCTTTAGAAGTTACAGAGTAATTCAGAATAATTAATAGGCACAATGATATTACCTTAGTTTGGTAACATTCTAAAGTAGTGGCCAGTCATCATTTATTCGTGTGGTTTTCACTGTAACATTAATCATGATAAATTAATTCACTTTACAGTTATGTGTGATATGTAACTTAATTTACAAGAACTGCTCAGTAATTTTGCAATTAAAATGTCATTATCTTAAAATGTTGTCTAGTATCTAATCTCCTTTTTTTAAAAAAAAAAATTATTACAATATTTTTTGCATAAATATGAAAAGGTCAGCAGAACTCTTAGTTAAAAACGCCATGTAAGCAGAAGCGCTTGTGATAGGGAATGCTAATCAAGTCCTAGGAGCAGCAGCTAGGGAACTACTTATACAAAGCCAACTCAGTAGTCAAGCAAGTATAAAAACATTTAAGGAAACTATTCCACAGATAACACTTATCCAATGCGCCATTAGCACATGTTTTACACCGTACAGTTCTCCTATTCTGAGGCATAGGAAGGTGACAATAACATTTAACTGAAGATACAGAAAAACGTTTATCGTGAAACACTTCAGTTAAGATGAAGTTAGGTATGAAGTTTTTAATTAATCTCCATAGTTGCTGAAGTCCTGTCTGTATTAATTTTTGCCAACCTAACATTTCACCTTAATAACAGTAAATTACTATTACCACTTAAAACATGATCTAAATAAATATATACTACCAGAGTCTGTCTGGGATATTTTCTTATTTCCTCTCATACATTTATATTTCATTAGATTTACCATGAACACGCTACTCTTGAACTTCAGGTACAGGCTGTGATACATGTGGTGGTCAACCTTCTTGAACTCCCTGTATCTATGGAGCAGACACCTCAGGATTTGCATCCTCCTCATCCCAGTTTACAGTAGAAGTAATGGAATTGGAGGCAATAGAATTGTGGAAGTAATATATAAACACACAGATAGCATACACAATAAAACATATGTATTGCTTATCTGTGTCATTTGGTTATCTTCATAGTTAGATAGAAGAAATCTTAAGGAACATGGAACAATAAGATGACAAGAAGGAATTTTAGCATGACTAATCTCATAACAAGGGGAAAAAGGAGAAAAAAAGGAAAAAAAAAGAAGTTCTTGATTCCCTAAAGCTTGAAATAATGGAAAAAGCCATTCAGAAACAATGAAAAATGTATAAAGATATTTCCCCGTGGGAATAGGTAAATACAGTCCCTGATTCGAAAAGCAGGCAAGAAGATGGACTCACCAATGTCAAACGCATGATTAAGTAACAAAGTATTTCTGCTCTAAGCCTTTAAAATTTCATTTTCAGATGGCTAAAAGAACATAGTATCATCCAAGTACATGGCAGGAGCATTTAAAAACCTGTATGGGCGCAGGTGACTTTCCCATCCTTTTCCAGTAGAAGTATGAGTAGGAATTCTAGCGGCTTTGTGTTCCTATAATTGTCTATATAGATGTTTTTTACCTTCTCTGACTACAGCAAAATACCTTATTTGCAAGATTCCTTCCGGTCCCGCTACTGTAGTTTGTAACCAGTAAAAGATGGCTTTTTGCAGGACTGTCCCTTGGTACAAACCGAAGTCTCACCAGGCTCAGTGTCTATTTGCAAATCAACTAGGGACAGGAAAACCTCAAACACTTAGATGCCATCTTGATATGATAGCTCTTCAGCAGGTCCTATTGAACTCAACAGGAAAACTAATTACTTGGATCTCGTACTATTTATTTTATTCAAACTCAGTTCTGTCATTCAGAAACAATAAATAAATTGTAGAATACGGTACTAGAGATACCCAAAGAGAAGTCGGTAGGTGCACTTGAATCAGAGAAAGTTTCTATGTTAGACCTGTTGGTTTCTTCCCTTTAAAATTTCTTAGACTCTCCCATCTTACCTAGTGATGAGAAAATAATAGTATGACAAGAGGGCACTGCAAACAAAACCCTAACAAGATCCTCGCAGCTGGAAGTTCCTGTGCAACCTTCTCTAGGTAAGTATGCTTTGGCAAGTGGGGTTGGACTAGATCATCTCCAGAGGTCCATTCTAACCCCTACCATGCTGGGATTATGGGATTCTGCGAGGTCGACACAACACAAAACTCAGATTCAAGAAACACGTTTTAACTGTAGAAAACACAGGAGAACTTACTGTTTCAATAGCTAAGTGTCTACCCTCATGTTTATTTTTTTTTTTAATTAAAGATTCATGTTAATAGAAAAGATGTGCTCTGTGGCTGGTCACAGCTGTCTGGCTTATGGCAGGAATTATTTCTAGGAAGCCTTATAATCTGTATTTTTCAGAGATCTGCCTAAATTCTTGGTGGTAGGGGACCATTGTGTCCTTAATATATATGGAAAGTAGAATTTATTTCTTGACTGTCAATACATTCCCAATTTGGTCCTGTAATTTGCTGTCCAGAAGTATTCCAATACTGAACAAATAATTTCTTTTGCATCCAAATTTCTATATTAAATGTAACAGTTCTTGTTTATTAGGGCATGGGAATAGTGAGGGCCCATCTTACACTCTGTCTTCCAAAACTCTATTATAAGTAACAGACGAATGCATTATTAGAACTGCATTAAAAGATAATTCCTTTTTGCATTCTTTCCCACCCTTTCAGTTTGACACCTGACTATTTCTATCTGTTTTTGATACCCTACATTTTCAAGATGCTAACAGTGTATTGCAATGTATTCAAAGCAGGATAGTATTTTAATAGTCCTTGATTCGAATGCTGAACTGAAATACAAATCAAACACACATGCGAAAATAAAAAAAGCTTTTAATGAATTATATTGAAATGTCATGGTAGAAAAGATTATCAAATAATTTTGTTTTCTACCTTTCTGTCATATTTCAGATTGTGGTAGGCTGCTTTTTTTCGGAGAGGGGTACTTTTTATTTGGTTGGGTTTTTGGGGGAGTTTTGGGGTTTTTTTTAATTGACTAAGAAGCAACATGCTATTCCATTTCAAAATTGCAAAAAATGTTTTCATTTCAAAATCCATAATGGGAATCAGATACTTTCTCTAATGAAAAGGAGTGATTTGGACTGCAGAGAAGCAAACTGCCTTATAATTAGGACATCCACCTGAAAATTCAGAAAGCCAGATTGAGGTCTCTATTCTATTAGCCTGATCAGGGATTTCAATCCAGGTCAGTGTCCTATGTAGCAGACTCTGTAACAATTTTGCAGCAAAAGTCTCTTTTTCCAAAAATGGTTGTCTCTCCTATTTCAGGGGCAACAGAGGATGGTGGTAACAGAGAACTTGTCTAGCTCCAAGATGACCTTTATGGGGAAGGTTGCATTGTAGCTGTTATAATTCTGCAGAAAAGCTTCGGCTTTTATGGTAGTGTTTTACAATTTAAAAACCCACAAAAAAAACCCCAAAACAACACCATATACGAAATGGGGCTTTTTGGTGGTGTCTTCAGGGTAATGACTATGCGAATGCCTAATTTAAAAACCAGCCTGATTACAGATTTTGGTATAAAGCACATTGAGTCCATGAATACTGGTGGTTTTTTTTTAAGGCACGGCTCTTGCACAGGTAAAAACCACTCATGTGTAAACAAGTAAGAACGCAAAAATACACAAAATATGTCTCTTTCTCCTTATTCTGTAAATCCATATTTGAAAACCTAGATTAAAAAGTAGTACCTCAGATAAATACAATTTTACCCATAAATTTCTCCCCATTCTACCCTACAAACATACAAACAAGTTGGCTGCTAAATTATTAGACAATTTCTAAATCAACTGCTCTAGTAAAACCAGCCTGTAAGTAGCTTGATGGATGACCCTTTTTCCTGATTCCCAGGAAACAGCTTTTTAGCACCCTTTAAATATGATCCCTGCAGAGTTATAGCTTTTAGTACAGAAGAAATATGTTGAGCAGTAGTCAATTTTCAGACAAAATGAGACATAAAGATTATGAAGAATGAAAAAATCTCAAGCTGCTTTTATCTAAATAAAGATCTGAATTGAGTATGGTCAAATGACACAGTTGGCAGTACAGGTGCACTGAGATATTTCTCCAGGAATCACATGGACAAATACTTATTTTAACTTTTCTGGTTTGCCTAATTACACTTATTTTGGACTAATCACATCAGAATACTTCTTCAAACTTGAATTTCCTCTGTTTAATTGCAGTTGTGTCCTGCAAGATTACCTCAAAGTGATGGTGTCATCATTTCACATGTGAGCAGAGACAAGGCTGTGCACAGCAGCTGGGCTCCTGGTTCTAGACATTGTTCAGGGAAGTTTCAAGGAGTATGTTTAGTTGTTTTGATTTTTTTTAGTGGGGATGTCCTTAATGCTGGCTTAAAGAGCCCAAGTGAATACATTACCTGTATTATGGTGTAGAGAGATAACTGATAGGACTTTCTAAATCTCAGCAACACTCTTAAAAAAGCTACTAAAAAACTTTAGTACCAGAAAAAATGGTTCACAACCTGCCTGACACAGTTTTTCCTTAATTATTCAAGAAAAGAAAAAGCCTTGTTTGTTGATAATAATAATATTAATAAATAATACATTTGTAATAAATCCCACTCATTGTTTGTATACTACATCTCCTGGATTAAGAAACAGAAATAGATATATATTTTTTTACAGTAGATTTACAAGCATAATTGCATGTAAATAATAAATATCTACAATAAACCTGAATTGTAGCACCTGGTGCAAAAACAATAAATAAATAAGTTAATATATGAAGACAAATTAAGTTTTGTATGATAAGCTTGAGAATAAAAAAAAAACAGAACATGACATAAACATTTGTTGCAGTCAGTACTTCCAATAAAAAAAAGTATTTATCGAATCTGTCCAATCCTATACTCATTAAATGGGTAATCCTTGCAGCACATTAAAGTTATATGATATCAAGTTTTATATTCTGTCAGGTGTCCGCAAGTTTAGGTGGGCCATGTTTACTCCTAGGAAAGGGGCTATGCAATGAGTCTGACGTGCATGAGATGTATTAGCCCACCTTTATGTTTCACAGATTGTTCTACAGTGAAACCAAATATTTAGTACTTTTACCTTTTGGGCAGAATGCCCCTTGCATAAATCTGAATGCACCTACATGTGTTGAACTTTGTGCACACAGGCTGTCAAATTTTCTACTGTTACTGTGTTGAAAATGCTTTGAGCTTTATGAAGGTAAGGAAACCAGTGCAACAGCAACCTTGACTAGAGCAAGTGCTACTGAGGGAGTAATCTAAAAGAAGTAACTAACATCTATCATGTGAATAGAAATCAAAATAAATTATGAACAGATTAGGGCACTGGGCCCAGATGTGGTGGTAGCATGCTGTGCAGCTGGTCAAATTTGACAAACACAGCAGATGGCCTTGCCTTACTTTATATATTAATTTGTATTTTATATAGTAGCATCTCTGAGAGTTGTTCAACTTTTCTTTTTTTCAAGTAACTCCAAGTCATTCTATCCCCCTTCTTAAAATTAATTATTTTGAAGGCGTGCTTAATCAGGGCAGTTGGACCAGATGATGTCAGAATAATTTTGTGATCCTGTGATTCCATACTCTGATCAAGATGCAATATTTGCATTCTGCTCTGTTGGAAATCACTGCCATGCAGATCTCATCTCCAACTAGGCTCCTTGTCCAATCTTTGAAATGCTTGATACAAGAAAATAACAAGTAAAACTTTCGCCTGGAATGCTCAGGAGAGCACAAGCAACAGATAACAGGAACTTTAAGTTACAGATAAACAGGAACTCTATTGTCTGCAAGGCCACCCGAGGGAGGACTAGTTCTAGCCAGGTCTAGTGGTTAGGGACAAAGCCAGCTCAGCATAAGTTACCAGCTCTGGAACAAAGGTGAAAAGAACAGAGCGAGGAAGACTGTTGCCTTCATCCCAGAGACCCTGGCCCACAACCACCAGAAGGCAGTACGCATGCACCAAGAGGAGGAGACCTATGATAATAAGTTCTCCGAAACAATTGTAATAACCACACCTATTCCCAGAACTGATTGTAATAACCCAGCCCATACTAATGAATACGCATGTTTTGTAACCATAAAAGCAAACAAGTTTTAGTCCCTGGTGTGCAAGTTAGGCGGAGCAATCGCCCTTGCACCCGGCGCCATAAGAAACATACCTGCTTTATAACTTTCTCCGAGTTATAAGGTTTGTTTCCGTGCATCACACTCATCTCCATAAACATAGGCACATCTGTTGAACCAATTCTGTTGCTTCAGTAAGCTCTAACATTTGCAGGAGGATCCAATTACTTAAAAAAAAAATAAAACGGTGCTATAGAAGACCCTGATGCTCTCTGAATCCTCCTCTTTGTGAGGGGTGTACACAGCGAGCAGTCACACTGTGAAGTGCTTTTCATGATCTCTGAACCAGCTGGGACACTTATTTTTGCACCATGACCTCGTTCATAGGTGTAGCATGTAATCATGTCTGCAGGTCACAGAGATGCACTGCTGTGGACGAGAGCAAATCTAATGTGACAGGCTAGAGCACCGTTCCAAGCATAGTGAGAAATAAGTACTTTTTGGATCCCTGTCTATTTCAGTGTCCAAAAGCAACAGTAACTCTTGAAGCAGCAGAAGTTCATTAAAATAGCGAGTCTGCCGACTGTATCATCTAAAGGCGAATGTGTTCAGTAGAGAATAAAATCTCAAGGTTATGAATTTTTAAACACCTTTCCTTTTTGCCCACATCAACCTTCTCTTCACTGTTACAACGTTCATCTTCACTCACTTGTTGATCTTTCATAAGACCTTGAACTGAGCAGAAATATTAGTGCAATTTTAGAGCAGTATTATAATAATACTAGACACTGACCATATATTTTTGGTGGTACTCTCCTTCAGCAATATTGCTGGACTTCATAAAAAATAAAGAAGGAGGACAGGTCCGTATGTGAAAGCAGAGAATTTTTGGAAGAAGTTATCATGTTTCAATATGTCAGAAAGCGTTTGAATGAGTCTTAGGAGCCCTGTTAATCCTTAATATCTCTCTGAGAGCAAAGCATTCCTAGGCTTGAAAGTGTTTAAGTGTTGCCTATCATCATTCAGCTTTATGTCTGCTATCCTGGATCCCCACAATTGCCTGAAACTCAGGAAGGAAGGGCAGATAACAACACTATTGAGATGTAGCAAGTGCCTGCAAGCTGTTCAATTAGCCATTCTAAAGTATATCATTTCCAAATGATTTTCCCCTCATTTTCTTTGCAAATCTATACTATTCCATTGCTTTTTCACATCCTGTTTTCATCAATATCCTCTGGTTCCTCTTGCAGCTCCCTCCCAGTGATCCATGCATTCCCATACTTTGCTGGAAGACAGCCTTGCTTTTCTCCATTTCCCATTCTGAAAAGAAATCAAGTTTTGAAATCTCTGTGCTTTCACTCCAGACACATTCACATCTCTTTCTCAGTACACCAGGCTCCCAGTTTCCCCAGTTTCAATTTGCTCCACTCTTCTCCAAGCAGGACTGCCCATCCTTCCCAGCTCAGACACCTCATGCCCTTGCTACACGCACACCTCCCACCTCTTCCTCACCTTCCAGGCTTCCTCAGACTGTTTCCCTCCTGACCTCCCTCCAGATTCTCCAAGATGCCACCACAGGAGGGGGAGGGCCAATTTTCAGGCATCATCTGGTTTCTTACTGCTTTTCTTGGAAGCCGTGTTTGGTTTCCCACACAAAACACTAGACTCGGGGTAGCCTCCAACAGCCAGCAAGGATTTCTCTGCTTCTATCTTATGAGGCAAACAATAGACCTCTTCAGGTAGAAACTTTTTTTTTTTTTTTTTTTTTTTTTTTTTTTTTTACTGTGTCTCAGTCAGTCAGTCATTAATTACAGCCTTATGGACTGGATCTGATCCAGAAGTCACGTACTGAAGAAGCCAGATTTTAAATACTGTTTATAGGGAAAGATGTATTTACTTCATAGAAAGCTCCTACATGTTAAATGACATAAGCTTCCTGGAGGGGAATCTAGGAGAAATAAAAGATCTATTTATATTGCTGAGATTCAAGGATAGCTATGACTTAAGTTATTTTTCCCTCTTAAAATAAGAAAGATCATCATTGATGCTGGAGTGGACCACACAAAAGGGGAAACAGATTCTTAATCTGTTTCTTAATGAATGCTATCTAAGTAACAAATCCATAAAACAGTACTTGGTGAATCAGAAAAAAAAAGTATTCATTTTCTGAAAATGACAGGTGCAGATTTAGCAAAATCAGTTACTGAGCTGCACAGTATTAACGAAGCTGAACCCTTGGATTTTCATATATATATTTTAGCTCTGTTTTTATGGCAGTTTGTAAGAAGTAAAAAGAGATAAAGAAGAGGCAGAATACCAAGCTAAGGCAGAAAAACGTCTGTTCTCCCCCAGCCCCATCAAGCTGTCTTGCCCTTAGTTTTACTGCTCTTTAAAAATAATTCCATGACCTGCCCTGGCTGTGCAAGTCATGGACAAATGCTGTCCTGCTCCTGCTGTGCTGCATCAGGATCCATGGAAGAAGCATGCATCTCCCAGGGAGGGACAGAGGAGTGCTTTGAAGGTGCTGATTCAGCCCTGGGGGCATACAGACAATAGAAAAGTGATAGGGAGTAGTTAATAAAAAACTTAGCTAAGCTACTTCTTTTAAAGCTCCACTTTATGGTCACAAGGGGACCCTTGGCAAGCCTACCCTTCTTATGTCAGAACAAACACAAATGGATATAAATATTCAGTATATAAAGAGTGCTGCAGGGGAAAAGTAGGCATAGTCCCCTTGCAAACTTAAAATCCATATCTACTTTATGGCAAGCACATTTTAAATTTAATGAACAGAACTGAAGGATGATGTATGGTGTACCTAAAGGGGCCAAGAAATTCTGTACAAGTAATGGATGCCATACAGAAGGATTTAAAGTTGTTCTAGAAGCTAAGTAAGAAGGAAGGTCAGGAGAAAAACGTTAAATATTTCACTCAGATCAGCGTGCTGCTCCTTGGTGTTTTGACTTTACTCAGCCAAGGGGTACCCTGGAAAAGAAGCCACAGTTTCAGTTCCCTCTTACACTTTTCCTACAACCACGAGCTTGACCTTTAGATTGAAAGTAAAGGAAGAAGGAAAATTATTCGAAAGCCTCACTTTTCCTGAAAAGCTCATTGAATAAGATTGATTGCCAGCTAAAATTTGTAATCTAATCCAAGAATGTCCTGATGGACATGTGACATGAACTTCCGTTTTTTTCCCTCAAGTGCAAAGAGTGTAGTTTCACGTAGATCATAAACAGTATATAAATAAGCAAGCAAACAAGGCAACTCTGTAAAGAGGTCGATGCAAAGTAGTCAAGAATTGTTCTGCAGGTACCATTTACATTCTTCATTTTGCGTATGTTCTTCCACCCCCTTGTCACATTTTCACTTTCTTCACTTAAGCAAGTACCATGTCTGGATTGTGGTTGGAATGTTTGGATCATTTGAGACTGGCTAAAGTTCGTGCTCTCAAGTGTGACTGCAGCTGGACCCGTGGGATATGAGGAAGAATCAAACTAATAAGTTAAGATTCCCCACCTTTTCTGAGTGTGAATGGGTTTCTCTCATAAAACCTTCAGGATGCAGCAAGGTCAGAGATCAAACTTTTGAGCACAATGTGCAAAGGCACATAAAACATAAGGAGCAAAATATCACTGAAATCAAATGCATATGTGTCAATATCAGCAATGTGCAAGCATTTCTATTCAGTTCACAAAAAGGGATGGGAGAAGAGGAAAGGATTAAAAAATGAGCGGCACTACTCTTCTCTCTTATTCCTTGGACAGACAGCAGCATGGCTGCTGAGGTTTCACCCTAACTTCCCCAAAACTTTAGACCTTAACGGGTTACAACAAGAGTAGGGAGCTCCTAGAGCTCCCTTCTGACTGGCAAAATTACTGGGAGGCCTTTTCAGCTATGGAAAAGGAAGAGGGTGTGTTTCCAGCCAGATGTGGGGCTGGGAGAGGTGCAAAGCTGTCTGGAGGGCACAAAATGATTGATGTGGGGCTAAGAAGCATATAATTAATTGATGTTGCTATACTAAAAATGCATAATAAATTGCTGTGGGTCTGGAGGGACACAGATTAATTAATTTGGGCTTAGGGAGAAACTGGTGCTCTTAGTACCACTGGGCAATATTTTATGCAAATATGTGTAATGTTATGCAAATTAAAAATCTACTGGGGTTTTTGTGCCATAAGATATTGGCAGAGATGTGCCTGCATTGTAAAACAAATTCCCTCTGCAGCTACAACCTGCCTAGAATTGGGTAAAGAAGGTTTGTTTCAAATATTACACTGTTTGCACAATTCCATACGGAAAATACTTTTTTTACTCAGATGTGTACAAAAGCATCTCATTTTGCACATACGTTTTTAGAAGCCTGTATCAGGCTAAATAACACACTGAAAAAAAATACATTAATGAAACTTTTCAAATTGTTTGAAGACCTCTGTGTGGCTGAGCTCTCATCTGGCAAGATGTGCTGCTTGGGAAGAGAAATTACAGGATGCCCATGAGGGGAAGAGCATTTCAGGGTAATGTGAGAGGACTATAATTGCTACACTCTGATATAAGAGAAAGAGAAAGAATCCTGGCTGCAAGTACTAAAATCAGGATCTGAAATATGAGGGCAGTAAAATCCTAATCTTTTCTGACCTGATGTCTGCCCAGACACACAATAAAGAACCATGAGGGATTAATCATTTGAGGAAGGAATTCAAGAAGAGTTATCGTCTACTCTACTCAATTTTGCAAGACTTCTCTGAAGAGAAAACATTCGGGAATGTGGTGGATGTGTGACCATCATTTGATGTACTGGTGTAATTTAAAGTAGAACAAAGCTACAGAAGAAGGATGAGATCACTAATGGAAGTTTCAAGAAGCAATGTTTCCAGCAAGAACAGCGCATTTTCTCCAAACAAATTTGATTGCAGCCTTTTGCACTGAGGTTAATTTAATCCTAAGAAAAAAGTCACTTAAGACATTAAGATGATATTAAGCTAATGGCATTATTATGTTGTCTGGTTTTTTTCCTAAGGACAAATAACTTTATGAATAAGACGGTCGGAAAGTTGGGTGCAAGTATGTCTCTGCTTGTCTAGAATGAAAAAGTAGGTTGCAATAAAATAAGTTATGGGCTTGATAGGAAGATATTTTTCTTCTGTAGCACAGAAAGCTAAAACAAGACTGATCTTATTCACAATTTTTAAAGTTTCTTACAGATTATTAGCAGTCTTGTTAATATCTACCTAAATGTAAAAAAAGATGATAAATATATGTATTTATATATATAAAAATGTATAGTGTAGAAAGCTCACTTTCCGAAATCCCATTTACTCCCTCATATATTTAATTGCAGATGTCAGTGTGAAAAATGACTTACTTCTGTTGACTATATTTAGCCAAGCTTGTAGTTAGGTGGATATGGCTAAAAAAAGGTGCCGACACAACAAAAAATTACACATTTGTGTAATATCTATACATTTGTTATTAATGCAGGTATAAAACACTAGGGACCTTGATAAAATGAAAAGCTTCTCTTTGTTTTTTTTTTTTTTTCTTGATTTATTGTATTTACCCAAAGACACTGAAGAAACTCTGTCTTTGGAGGTTTCCACAGCTGGTCCAGACAAAAAAAAATCCACTCTGATGTGGTACAACAGACCATAAAACTTCCTTGAATTCATTCTGGGTTGAGCTAGAACATATCTTTTATAATAACATCCAACGCTTATTTCAGAAATTTTCACTGAAACTTTTGGTAAACTGCTCCCAATGGCCTCACTGTTAAAAATGTACTCTACTTCAAAGTTTACTTTTTCTTACTTCAGCTTCTAGCCTTCAGATTTTGTTACACCTTTCTCTTCCATGCTGAAGAGCTGGTCATCAACGTGTCAGATGTTATAACTTATACACTATTACTCTGATTCTTACTTTATTATTTATTTTCTATTTTGGTATCAATGCTCCATTTTCTTCATGATTCATTAGACCGAGCATCTTTGTGCCATCTATAAAATTAATCAGTGATTTTTTTTTTTCTTTCTTGCAGGATAAGAGAATGATTAAAAAACTGATTCTACCATGAACTGCACAAAAGACGTACACCTGCTGTACTTCCCATTTACCAGTCTTTTGAGACTAGTTTTCAATCCACTTGGCGTGCACCATACCTATGTCATAACAGAGTTTCTTAATCAAATTTCTACTTGGAATGAATCAAGAACTTTGCAGAAGTATGTTACATCAGTTCAACCTTACTATATGGTGTTAAAATATAAAAAAGGATATATATTTAATTTCTTAACTCCTATTTTCAGTAAAGTAATGCTGACATTAGTAACATTATCCCCATGTACATTCTTGATCAGCCAAGCCCTGCACCAGCTATGTCACTATTTTTTCCTGCAATTTAAAACAGTTATGACAGGACTACTGTTATGCATCCTAGCTCTTTTATAATTTTAAATTATTTCTATAACGCTCATTTTTTTCTAGCGGGTATTCTCGCAGAGGCCATTCTTGGCAAATAGGCCAGAATAACAGCAGCCGACAAGACGAGAGTGAGTATAAGAACGTTGCTGAGTGAGTCGCCCAAACTGCCTCAGACGGTATTTGCCCAAAACTGATCTAGGTAAAGAGGAAAATAACCGTTGACCAGGTTAAATAGTATCTGGGATATTAGCAGAAGACTTTTGAAAAAAAAAAAAAATCAGCTAAACAGAAATGTAAGTGAAACACAGATTTGTAGTGAGCAGGAGAAGAGGGGAGAAGGGTACTGGGGGAGTTGGCATGACCCTGCCAGACAAAACCGCATGGTCCAGGGACTCTGTCTGGATCTAGTAGCATGAGCTGCTGCCTCCAGCTTGCCCACAGCTAGCATGGGGACAACCTGGGACCTGAACTCTAGGGGCTCATGATCATCTCCAAGGGCTGCCACCCACCCCTGGGGGATGGAAAGGGTAGAAGCTGGGGCATTTTCCTGATTTGAGTTAGAACTAATTCTGTTCAGTGATTTTCTTTTTCATCTCAGTCTCTAACTACACTGCACTTTCTGAAGTTAACTGCAAGTTTTCGCAGGCTGTCTCCTTCTAGTAGAGATAATACTTGACGTTTGGAGTTCCTACCCAGGACTGGTGTGCGGAAAGGCTCTTGCCTATACTTTCTTCTGTGCAGACCAAGATCAGTACTAAATCTTGTGTATCATGCTGGGGGGGACAGTGGGCAGAAAGAGAAAGGCTGCACCTGTGGGGAGGAATGGACAGAACAGGTGGCCTTAAACTGATCAATAAGGGATTCCATCCCATATACATCACATTCAGTATAAAGCTGAGGGATCACAAAGGTCAAGCTCTCTTCTTCAATGGCTGATATCTGAGGAGGACTCTGTTCTGCATTTGATCCCAATCCATATGTTTCTACAGTCAGTTCCAGAATTCAGCTCCTGAATCTGGTTCCCGTCTGCCGCTGAATCCAGTCTGGGACTTCCCCAGTGCCTGCTCCACAGCATCAGTGGTGACAATAACGTAATTCCCATCAGAGGGGTTAAATTCCATATTGATTTCGTATAAATTTGCAAATATTTCATTTTATTGTTATTATTTTCATTAAAGCTGTTTGTTGTTTTTTTTTCTAATCCACAAATCTCTCTCTCTTATTCCCTCTCTCTTCCCTAACCCTTGTCAGGATTGCAACTCCCACAGCAGGGAAGTGCTCTATTAATTCTAGAGAAGGATTTAGAAATTTCAGAAACATTTCTTAAAATTTTGCCTAGCATTGAGGTTAATCTCTTGTTATCAATATGGATTATGAGTTCCAATTAATTTTGTGTTTCTAATAAATCAATAAACCACTTCAATTCTGATTTGTTTTAAATTATGTGAAGTTGACAATTTGTCCCTGTGAAAATTCTACCCTTCTGAAACTCGTATTCCAGTTCAAGACTTACTGAAGATAACTTCCTATATGTTAGCGTTGGAAACATACCTGCCAGTTCTTTAGAAATTCCAGGATGAAAAAAAAATTTCAGGATTTAAAGATCATTTATTTTATAGCTCTGTAATGAATTCTGCAATGGAAATCATGTCATCGCTAATCTGTGATCTGAATTTATCTGGCAGTTTCCAAATACAGGAGAAAAATCCCTTACAGATACTTCTATATTGAAACTCAACAAACATCCCACGTTTCCTCCCAGTAATCCTTTTTTTTCAATTCTTTTTGTTCTTTATATTTTAAATACTCACAAATCTAGTGCAATTTAATTTTCCTACATGTTCTATTGCTTCACTTACCTACAGCTTTCTCTCAATTTGAGTTTTTTATGGTCTCTTTTTAAGCAGATCATCTTCTTTTCATGATTATTTCTGTTTTGGCAACAATTAAAAAAATTTGTTCCAGATCATATTCATATTTGTCCATTTCAGCTCTTTCTCCAAATTAAATTTACTCATGTGTCCTTTAAAGGTTTATAAAATTGGCAGCAAGCATACTGTGTTTAGTTATTTATACTAATTGCTTCTGCAACAAGTTTTGGCATTGGCTTGAGTTCAAATTAAGCACAATCTATTTCTCGGGTTTTTTTTACACAGATTTGATTGATACCTTTCTTTCTTTCCCATTCCTTTATCTAATTTATTTTAAAGAAAAATAAAATCCCAGTTAAGCTTCTAGATTCTTGAAGGATGCTAAGACATTCTCTTCTTACCAAGACGTCAAAAGCATAATGGCATGTAGTTTGAAGGAAGCTTTACTGAAGTGAATAAACTGGGATCTGAATGCCATACGATGGAACTTGCTGTAACTCTTTTTCTTACTGTTCTCATTCTAGGTATATCAGGATGGATGCCAAGCAATCATTAGTAAGCATTTTTCATGTCTCTGTATTTCATAAAATGCTGACTCGATGACAGGTTAGGTAACTAGCCTGTGTTTCCGTAGACATAAAGAAATCATATCCCAAAATGAGTGCAAAATATGGTAGCCATCATTTCTTTGGGATTTTCAATGTCTCAGCTCATGAATTTTATACCTTCTTATAAATTCTAAGAACAATTTGACATATTGTGCTAGTATCACAGAGTCAGAGGATCCCTGTGAATATTAATGAATTTTTACTGGAATAAATTGTGTACAGTGGTGATGCAATTCACTGTCAAAGAATCTCACTGCAGATATATCGTATATCATCAAAACAAATGGTTTGGAAGACTACTGGTAATTTTATATAATCACTTAAAAAATAATAATAAAAAAAAGTTTATATTCCCTGTGAGTTACTATCCCTGGACTACCCTTTGACAGAATTTATGCAGCACAGGGATGGGGACTGGGAGAATATTTAACTCTTGCATGAGCTAAAGCTGCTGTCTTGCTCCTGAGACCGGAGTTAAATCCATTAGCACCTGCAACACTCAGGCCAAACTTTGAAACTATCTCTCTTTCAGGCATTGTTTCCAAAGCAGTGTACAATTTCAGAGAGAAAAGACATGAAGTTACAGTAAATTATGATGCTTCATCTTTCTGCTCTGTGCACTATTCTAGTTAACTGAGTATGAATCACGGTGAGATAAAGTGCAGTAGTTCACCTTTTTACAAAACATTCCTGTCCAGTAGCTTGTGCGCTTTAGACACGTTGCCTGAAGATGACCAAATGAGTTACATTTTTGCGTTTGTAAAACAGTAGCACTTACAGCTAGCACTTTAGCTGGGAGAAAAGGAAGCTTAGGGGAACCTTATTGCCCTCTATAGCTATGTGAAAGGAGGTTGTAACAAGGTGAGTGTCCCATCTGTTCTCCCAAGCAACAAGTGCTAAGACAAGAGGAAGCAGCTTCAAATTGCATCAGGGGAGATTTATGTTGGATATTGGGAAAAATTTCTTCACAGATAGGGTTGTGAAGCCCTGGAACAGACTGCCCAGGGAAGTGGTGGAAACACCGTTGCTGGAGGTATTTGGGTACATGTGGTGCTTAGGGACATGGTTTAGTGGTGACCTGGCAGTGCTGCATTATTGGTTGCACTTGATGATCTAAAAGGTCTTTTCCAACTGAAACAGGTCTATGATTCAGTGACACTTCAGGAAAATTTATTGTCTTTTGTCAAGTTTTGGGTAAGCAAGTCAATGAGAAGCTGTCAGTCCTTTTTTTTTTGTCTATCATTGAAAAGTGCCATGGTAACTTACATCAGAGCTTTTGCCACACCTGCTGTAACAACACAGTCCTGCACCTCTGTCCTTACCAGGATACTGACGCCTCACTGAGGACAGAAAGTGTACAAAATTGCCAAAGCTCACTGTTAGAAGCTGGAAGGAAGAGCTCTGAGGAACAAGGCAAATAGCAAGGGAGCAAGAACTGTTGATTAAATAGATACCTGTTAGGGTAAGAAAAAGAAGAAAGTAGAATTTTCTGGGAGAAGTAAATAAAAACTGGAAATGGAGGCATTTCATTGAAAAAGTCAAAGGATTTTGTGGTGAAGCTGGTTTTGGTTTGTTATTGTCCACTCTGTTATGGTCAATACGTTTCTTATGGAACATTTCTGCCTTTTCTTCCTTCTCTGCCTGTGGCTTTGAAAGCATCCAAACCAGAAATTAAGACTAGGAAACAAATAAAGCAGCAGTAAGTGCCAATTAACAGAAAATAAAGACCTCTAAAGTCAGGCTGTAAGAATTCACAATGGTTTTTTCCAGCTGCTGCAATGCTGATTTTATCTTACTATAATTTGACTGCTTGTATTTAACTTTTCTCTAATAGCTTTGAACAAAACCTGGCCAAGAAACAAAAAGAACCTTCAGAAAGTTAAAAAAACACCCCTAGAACATTAACCACCCTGTTACCCACAAAACTAGCCTGTCTTCCACAAAAGTGATGGCATGAAAGAGTTTCCATAAACTTATTTTTAATGTTCTTTTGAAAACATTATTAGAATTGAATTTTAACTGAAGTCTGAATGGCTTAAGCTTCAGCACAGATCATTTTGTGGTCCCATAGTTGCTTAATATTTAAAAGTTGGGGCATAATGTTATTATGCACATGGTTTAGATAGGAAAATCACATTCATTTGCACTGTTAAGGTTTTCTTAATATGATTTTTAAATACTCATTCTCAGAATAATGTCCTTTTAAGTTTAAAAAAAATAAAAATAGTGAATTTTTTTTGTGATTAAAAATACCCCAAACCAAAATAACCTGATGCACTCTATAATTTCAATAATTTGTCTAAAATGTAAGTCTGGTTTTATTTACTCAGTCATCAAATTTTGTTGCTGTAAGTTATAACATAACTAGTTTCTCTCTAACTTTGGCATTTGGAACTGCTAGAACTGCAGCAAGATCATTTAATAGCAAGATTGAATTTCAGAGCTGGACAAAGGCAAACAGATTTTTACACTAGATCTGTCAGTTAGGAGGGACTTTTTGTCACTTTAGAATCACAATTTGTCCCACTTGCCATATACAGTAAAGCATATCAGGTAAATACCAAAACCAAAACCCCAAGAAATCAATAAGAAACCCAAACAAACAAACAAAAAACCAACTCCAAATCCTTCTGCTAGATTTCTGAATTTCTAAAGCTACACCTGTTTGAAGGATCTTCTTAATTAATCTAATCAATACTGTAATTGTGCCTTTTAAGATGCAGTTTTAGATAAGGAAATCCAATTAAAAATAAATCTTTTACCTTACATAAGTACTTATTTACTTCCAAATCTATCTAATTCTATATCCAATAATTCTTGCTTCTATAATATATGGTTTCATTTCTTTTAGCTCTGGTGTTTTACCAGCGAAGAAGAAGAACATCCTACTATCCATTCCTATAGCTCAGTTTCATAAGGCTCCAAAATACCAGTTGTTGACATTGCACAGATTTTCAGGGCACTGTCGCATTACCCCTTTCTTGGGTTTTCTTCCACCCTTTGCAGGACGACTGCCTCTTTTATCCATACCACCCAGATCAGCTGCTGGAGTCACTATAACCTCAAAGATCTTTATCATCAATTTCTTTGCAGTGCATTTACAAAACAAAAAGGTTTTGAAATCAGATTTAAATTCCCAATCCTCTCACTCTTGTCTCAACTGAAAAAAAAAAAACTAAAAAAAAAGACAAAAAAGGAAACAATATTCCTTTTGTGAAAAATGGAAAACGACAAGGAATTTACTGCTTTTGTTAAAACCTATTGTGGCATGTGTTTTTCTTTGAATATTAAGCTTGAATAGTGATGGGGTAAAACAGAAATATTAAATATTACATATAAATATTAAAATGAATATCAACCCCTCCTATGAGACTTGATAAGATGCAACCAGAGATAATTTGAGACCTAACTGATAATATTGTGAGGTTGCTTTCTATCACCTTTGAATGGCTAGAGAAGTCAGGAGAGCTCCCTGATGACTGGAAAAAGGCAAATGTCACACCCATCTTCAAAGAAGGCAATAGGCTCTGGGGAATGTGGGCATAATCAGCATCACCTCACTTGATTTGAAACATTAAGGTTTACATGCAGATGGCTAATCCCAGCCTCTGACATCACTAAAAGGTAGTTACATGAACATGGCAAACCACTGCACATTTGAAAAACAAGGGCAGGCTGGTATGACCTTAACAAAACCAGAAAAAAATGAGTTGGATCTAGACAGGGACAGAGTTTTTTAGAAGGAAATAAGATGGTAAAGGGGTAGAACTTGGAAAAGGTTCAAAGGGAAAAAAAGAGAATATAAGGAGAAGCAAATCATGCCCTCAAGGTTTTGGGTAGGTCCCTATTCAGGAGCACTGTGCCTGATCTACGCACGTTGGAGCAGGAAAATAAATCTTCTGCTGCTAAAACATACATGTTAGACCTACTTCTGTGCTCAGGATGGACTTTAGTGTTGAAAAGGGACCAATCAAATAAGATAAACTGGACAATTACAAGCAAATAATCCTGGGAGCCATGTTCAGTCTCAGGAAGGGCAAGTTGTCTAGGAAGAAGCAGCTAGTACCTTTATTGAGGTGAATTATGCTTGAGTAGCCTAATGAGCTTTCTTCGATGAGATAAATGGCTTAGTCGAGGAGG
The DNA here is from genome assembly GCA_013396935.1 of Baryphthengus martii. Lineage (NCBI taxonomy): Eukaryota > Metazoa > Chordata > Aves > Coraciiformes > Momotidae > Baryphthengus > Baryphthengus martii. The sequence goes on from VWZK01021436.1 coordinate 30,299, forward strand.
TAGTGTAAGTGTTCTTCACCTTTACTTTAGACAGGTCTTTGACATAACCTCCCACAGCACCCTTGCTGCGAAGACTGGGTGGTACGGACTGTATAGGTGGATTACAAAGTGCCTGAAAAATGATCTGGACTGTCACTGCTTTGAGTCAGCCCTGCTTTGAGCGGGAAGTTGGACTAGATGACCTTTAGAGGTCTCTTCCAATTTAAATTCTTCTATAATTCAACAATTCTATAATCGTATCAAATCAAGAGAAAACATAAAAAATAAGTATTTTACATGTTTTCTTAAATTTTAAAATGTTGAATTATCACATAGTGTACAGCTGTGAATTGAATCACACCCTGAAACCGCTTCAGATTTTGCAAAGTACAGGTTTTCCTGGCAATTAGTATCTATTTGTTTCACACTTGCTTTTTTCAGTCAAATATTGTATTCTTCACCTGAAAGACTAATTAAATGGTCACAGATTTCATGCAGTGAGAAGTGACCTTGAGTCCAGAAAACTTAAGGTAGTAGTAGAACTAGAAAATATTATACACTTAGTATAATTAGATTCAAGACTTGAAAGTTACCACTGCACTACAAACTCATTCAATTCTATTCTCTCTCTTTCATATTTATATGAAACATCAAAAGCAGACTGATAGAAAGCACAAGAGACTTAAAATTTGCCATTCAACTACATACAGTAAGAGAGGTGCGACAGTTGCCTACAATAAATTGCCACAGCAGTCACTTGGAGATACTCTCTTTTCAATGAGATTTTATCAACACATAGGAATGTCTCTGATAATAACGAAGGTATTTGGATAACAATAAATCAGTGAATACTTAGATGAGGGAGAAGACTAGAGAAACAACAACAGAACAAGATTAAAAGAAAAAAATATTTATACATTGAGATTGACACAAAGGAAAATGAAGAGTTTTAAGTATTTAAGCAAACACTTAAAGAAGAAAGAAAAAAGACACAAAAAAAAAAAGAAAAAAAGATCTTACTGACAGCAGCAGAGATATTGAAGCAAGTTTTGCACAGATTTCACAGATACATGAAATTGAATGTGTCTTTTTTTTAAAAAACATTTTGATGAAAGATGTGTCTGTGATGTGCAATTAAATAGGGCATAAAGAAAGCTGTCATCAAGCTAGTTAAGAAACATAAAGTGGGATAGCTTCATTGCTGGCTGAGAGACAGATTTTCACTAGCTTTATTGTGGATTAGTTCTGGAAATCATTGTACTTCTTTCTCGAACAAGCTAGTGTATGTTCTCATCTTCCTTCTATCTGGCTGTTATCATCTGGTCAGAGAAAGCTCAGGACTCATACATCTGAATTTATGTATTTGTCAAATCAGAAATTCCAGGTTGGGTCTTCTTAAAGATATGTTACCATTTTGTATGCAATATAAGGTATTTTGTAAGGTACAGAAGGACTTTACATTACTTAAAATAGATGTGAAAACATACAGCTATATACCAAAAAACAGACTAATTCTTTTTCAGTTGCCCTTTTGAAAATTACAACTCCTGCCATGAAAAAAAGTCTGATTCAGCTGCCATTAAAGAGGAGATTAAAGTCACTTAAACAGTTGTAATGATCAAGAACATGAACAGTGTTCAGTTCTGAGTTATTAAAATACCTAGAAAAGGACTTTCACTCAAAACTTTGTAAGGCTATGACGGAGCTCAGTAAAACTGAAATTTCTTCTGTGGGAGGGAGGAGCGGTAGCACAGAATCTGAGCACTACATTTATCAAGTCTCCCCTTTTTTTTTTTCCTCTGCACTTCACTTTGACAGTATGAAGTGACTTACAATTGAGTTATTAATAAGATGTATTATTTTTTTCCCCAACATACAGGATTTACAAATTTTGTTGATGAAGTTGTCTATCATTGAAAGAACTGTAGGATCATGTGAAACTTGAGATAGACCCTTGATAAGAAAGAAACAGCTTTCCTCTGCTGCATTTTCTTTAGGTGTGAAATGAAAATAGAGTTAAGACATGAAATCAAATATTAGATAGCAAATACACCTTCAGAAGCATTTTTTTGTCTCTGTTAAGCTAAACAGATAAATAACATTTGCATTTTAGCTGATCTTGCTGTTAAGAAGGGAAAAAAGAGAGAAGGAGTGACCCTAAAAGTTCATCATGCTGAAGAGCTGCCTCATTGAACTCAGACTATGATCGAGTGAAGGATTTTTTTCTGCTACATCAGTATTCTGGTAGGAGGAACATTTGCTATACTTTCTCCTCCAAACAGCTGAGTGACGTCTTGGGAGGGAAAGATATTTCATGGATTTAACAGTCATAGTCCAAAAGACAAATAGCAGGGCTGGGATTTGCCTGGATTCTGCAGTACACTAAAATAGCATTGCTCTGTCCTGTCACCCATTCAGTGTGGAATACCTAGTAAAAAAAGCCCTGTATTTCCAACTGCAGATTAGAAAGACAAATATTGGCAAGTCGGATTTAGATGAGAAATCATCTGACCTTTACCCTTTCCATACACCCTGGAGCAGATATGAATTTCTCCACATGCCTTTTGAAACAAGGTCAGCAACCTGTCAGTTCTACCAGAAGAGTGAGAAAACGTGGAGATATGGCAGGAATACACATGAAATCAGGTGGCATGATATCAGCAGCACTAACCCCATCAGTTCATGATGAAATAGTGAAGAAAGTGCTGCCAAATGATCAACAAAAAGGTATCAGTCTCAGTTTGGACAAGATTCTGTTTGAAGTGGAACAAGCCAAATGCATGGAAGATGGTCTATCAAATTGAATCAAGATAGATCAAGCAAAGAAGTGAAGTTGTCGACAACATGAGACCTCCTAAAACAACAAAACCAAAAATTGCAGAGCATTCTAGAGATAATTCTTCCTTTTATACAGTACATCCCACATGACACACATGTTACGAGAACCAATCATGACAGGTTTTTTTATCTCTGCACAATGTTATGACAGTTTTGAATGAAACATTATAGAATAGCTATACAAATTTTAATGATCTCAGAAATCACTAATCGAAGCAAGTCTATTTAAGAAAAGGTACAGGATTTTGTCTTCCACAAAGGAAAACTATTTTTGTAATTTCTTATAGAGCTGCAACAGGAATGAAACAGTTATGTTCAAATCAAGAAGAGACTTCTGGATATTGTTTGCTAAAAGCAATAATCGCATCAAGATATACATGAAGTAAGGGCTGAAGTGCAGGGAACTTTGAGGTAACACTGTCTAAAGGTCTTGAAAAGCACAATGATGATACCAGACACATGAAAAGGTGAATAGTTGTTGCAAGCAGATTTGAGGGATTTAAAATGTAGCATGTTACAAAATCCAAGGATGAAATTATACAGGTAGCATTTAATGCATACAAGCCCCTGTGCTATGCACAGACATGTCAAGCAGCAGAGGACATGGCAAGACTGTATAATAACATCTTGTCCATGATTTTAAAGATGAGCTGGCCATACAGAAGACTATGTGAATCCTAATGTGCAAGTGTTTACAGCCTTGAAGGAAAGTTTTTCTTACAGTTACAGCAGCTGATGGCAAGCAACTAGATCATTATTCTTGGCATTATGATGGAGGAAATAGCTAACATTTGCAGGAGTTGACATTAAACTGTTCAGAGTACAAAACCTTGTGCCAGGCACAACTTTGCAAATTTTAGTTTATCATCGTTTAGGAATATATGAATAATTTCACGGGAGGAGACCCCAAGGAGTCAAAAAGGAAAGCTTTGTTTTCATGAGTTCACCTCATAGCTGAATTATTTTCTTAATATGCACTTGGTACTTCTGTGAATATAAAAAACCCCCCACATTAGTTCTGCCAGAAATTCAGATCTGAATTGTATCTTCAGTCTTCTTAATGAGTGACCAAGTCCCACTAAGACAGAAATAGAATATTTTGTACAAAGTGGGGAGTAAAACTCACTCATTTTTATTCTAGGTATTCTCAATCTAATAAAATGGCGCTTTACATTAAAATATGGATTTTTGTTATGTGATGAAATATTCATCTTGCTGTTCTGGAACAGGCACGCATCAATTGTGCAACGGTGTCCTGCCCTGAACTTCTCATAGAGTAATGATCGTTAAAAATAGCTATTCCTTCCTTCGTATTAGTCGCTTTATATGCACAGATAGTACCTGAAATGTTTCACATCAATGTGATTACAGGATGAGGAAATAATGATAAAAAAAATGGCTGACAAACAGCACTATGGAGTGAAAGAAAGAAACAACTTTTCAGGTTCAAGAGCATAAGCAATGACAACTGGGTTACACTGCTGCAGCAGAGAACCTTACTGATGCAACAACAGAAGGTATAAAAGTATTGGGAGAAACAAAAATCTGTAATGGGAATGGACATATGGAAATTATCCATCATCAGAAGACCCCTATAAGCAATAACCAGTGGTTGTATCTAAGGTCCCCTACAGTGAGACTTCACACTAGTGTCTACTGTTGCACAAGCTGCACCAAGACCACAAGGACATGGGAAGGTATCAAGAAGGTGGAGATCTATGAAACAGATTTAGACAGAGTCCTTGCTCCTACACGCAGGAGTAGGCTGAAACAGGATTACACTGGTATCAAATACAGGAACACATTGAAACAGGATTAGTTAGTTCCATTGGGTAAAATCTAACAACCTCCAAACTAAGCTGTGGAAGGTTAATTAATAATTTTTCAGAAGTTCTGTAATATTCTGTTCATGCCTGAAGGGCTGGATGAGGAGGACACTAAGATGTAATTTAGTGGAAAAGACTTTAATAAAGACAGCACAGGTCTGAGTTGATATTCTTAGTTTCACTTTAGGTTGCTGAGATGTTGAAGCCATTACTTTCATCACGGTAACATACATATAGTTCTTGTGGGGTTTGTTTGCTTTTGTAACAAGACCACTTGGTATTTAAATTTATTCTTTATTATTCTGTTTTGTTCAAAATAATACATATTAGATCAAATAAACTTTCTCAAAACCTGGCCCTGATATTGGCAGCTATTTTACAATAGTAATTGATTTTATTTGAGGAAGTATTCAGCAAATAGTTGTATTGAGTTCAGCAAACATAAGCCATCCCCACAATAAGCCAACATCTGTGACATCTTAGAGGTGTTACAGGCTTGTGGATAGGTTTATCGATAAATATTTTCTACTGATTTAAATACCTGCTTATTGATTTGTTTAAACTTGCATGATAACGATAATTCCTTATGCAGCATTCCACAAGGCTGGTTTTGCTTTTGCTTAAACACTATTCAGAAAAAAGTGGATTATTATACCAGAAGAGTACAATAATTTTTGGGGTACAACATTTAAGTGTTGAAAACCAGATGGTATATAGTTATAACATATTAGAACTCAAATATTTTGCTGTCTAAGTCTCACTTGCATACTACTGAGTTCTCAGATTATCTACTCACGGTGCAAGACTGATAAGTACAAAACAGAATGTGTATCTGCAAAAGTTACAACAGGCAGAAGAATTTTCTATGTGGTGTACTAGCCTTTCTGATTCTGTAATATGAAGATGCAATATACAATGTCTTAAAAATATAAGACTTACAATTATATATTCAAACTATATGTGATGTATGTAATATTTACTGCTTTAAATGTCTCCTTAAAATAGATGTTAAAATACCAAAATATTCTCATTTTTTCATTGTATCAGAACAACCTCTGGGGTTTCTTTAAGACAGACATTGTCCTTGCCTAGAATATTTTGACCTATGTTAAAACTCAAGTCTTTACAGACTTGCCAGAAGTAAAATAAGAAACCTTTCCAGTTGCTCATCCACCACACATTTTAAAGCAATATAGCTGCTATGCTGCACAGGTATATCCTGCCATTATGGAGGTAGATGAGCAACAGTAAAAAGTTTGCTTTGATAAGTTATGAGCTATGTTTGTACAAATGAATGACTGTTGTACTTGTGTGCTACTGCCTGGAGACTGGTAGCAAAGTTAAAACTGAATAATCACTAATTCAGGTTTTAATTTCCATTTTTAGTTTACCATTGGTTTAAAGAAAGCTGTCACCAAGAAAATTTGGGTAAATGAGTCATTTTTCAAGCCAAAGTGCATTTTTCACAAACAAGTTCACTAAAGTTACATAAGTTTTGTTGGATTTTTTAAAATACAAACATTCATACTAAAATGAATGTTGTCTGGATTTCAGATTGAGGTGAAAAAATGATTCACTCTGGATAGTACTGGTTCTGCAAATATGTAGTTAAGTCTCTCAGTATTGCTAGATATTAGAAATATAAAATAAAAAAGATCTGTTTTGAATAGACACAAGGGAAACAAAAGGAAAAACAGCCTTGTTGTCACATCAATTCTATTTAGAACAAAGGTATATGTTGAGTCTCTCTTAAGGTTCTCTTTATTACCTGCTCTTCTCCTGAGATGTTTTCTACTGGGTAGTTATAATTTAGAAAGCCCCTTCAGGGCTTCTATGCTTCTCAAGAGGATGTGCAATAGAGCATGTCACCCAAAATAATTATCTGCAGCCACCATCTTACCTTAGGCTACGTGTCAATATGCACTCACTTGGTACTCGGAGACTGCATCTTATTTAGACCCGAAGGCAGATATATGTGAATAATACTTACAGCATCAAAACAGGGTTGAAGCTACAGTGGAACTAATTCATTAGCTAAAAAGGGCATGAACTGAAGAACTACAGTGCCTTTTGTACTCTCGGTATTGTAATCTTTTTCCTTTTTCTCAGCATCCAAGAATGAAATTCCACAGTGTCTTAAAGAAAGCAACAGAAGAGACCAAAAGTACTAGCCTTGCAGCCTTGCTTTCTCAGGGTGCCTGTGAGGTCATATTCTAAGGTTACAGGAATTATGTTGGTTTAAAAATGTGTATGAAAGAGGAAAAATAATAGGTCATATAATTGTAAAATATAAGGCTATGAGCTATAAACCGAGCAAATCAAAGGGGCATTATGATATAAAAGCTGCTATGATAACTATATCAGAATTTTAGATTGAAGCTGTTACATATATTTGCCAAATGCCTAAGGTAAACAGGAATATATAATATAAAGTTACAGAACATTAAATGCCTTTTCAATCTTATTTGGCTTCACAGAATTCACGTGTGCTGGAATGGATAAAAAAGCTAAGTATCATTGTTATGAGCCCTGTAAAGAACTATAAAGACAGGAAAAACATCAGGTGAAGAACTGTATTCTCCATCATGTACCGAAAACTTCAATTCCCTCTGCATCTCGCTCCTCAGCCCACAGCTGCAATGAGGAACTTGGACCATTTGCTTTGGAGCAAGCAGGTGACTAGTCCTCCTCTAACCACAGAGGCGTGAAACCACCCATGGTAAAGCTCCCAGACAAATCTGTTATTTCCTCAGAATAATTCTTACTCACCCTGTCTCTTTGCTTTATGGGGCAAGGAGGTGAATATGAGCAAATGTTCTCTAACTCACAGATGTGTTTAAGTGGATGAAAAACTTCTGAGGTGACACAGTCGAGCAGATTATGGGGGTTCCACAACTGGGAACATAACCTGCAGTTTTGTCCTAGACCAACTTGAACATCTTTGCTTCAGCCTGAAACAATTCATGACATAATAATTCTGAAACAGATTTCTGTGCCCAATACCAACCTGTCTCTGCCTGGTGGGCAAGAAAACATGTTGTTCCTATGAAGATACAATATCTCTTCAAAAAACTGCACTGAACCTCACAATGTAATGTCAAGAAATTTCTTGAGCAGGCTTTTTTATGTGTGTTCCTTAATCATTTTTTCCCCACAGCTTTTCAGAGGATGTAGCACTTTATGGAACAGAGAACTTTGAAATAATCACACAGCTCATGAAATCCACTTCCCTGAAGTAACAATACTCATGGCATAGGCATGGCTACATCACATACCACATCATTGGCCACCAAACACATCAGTAGGAGCTTGAGAGCTGTTCAAGAAGGCCCAAGAGAGCAATTGCAATGACCCACAGGAAGCTGGCAAGACCGAAAGCACTACCAATTCGTGCAGCACTGTATACAGCTAGAGGAATTTATAGGTTCAACTTTGAATTTCAGTCGCATACACATGAACAGTTTCTGACTCAGGAGTAAAGCTCATGTAGAGGATATCATCATTTTGAATAGTAGGGCTCCACAGAAGACAGGAGTTAACATAAATGGTCAGTTTGCTAAAACCACGAAGGTATTAATGTCGATTAATAATGCGATCTAAGTTAAAGTCCACAGTAGTATCAAGTATATACTATGGGATAAGCTTTTTCAAATATTCCTTTGTTCAAACAGCTTTCCACAACTGACTAGCATCCAGCCCTCATTATATTACTAATTATTCTAATTTCACTTAAAACAAAATTAATCTATGCTAATAAAGTTTATTTGTACATCTGTAAAAGTATTTTATTATCCATACCTTTGATACCAACCATACTGTTGATATCAAATTATGTGTTTTGTTTATTTCAGAATGCAAGACTCTCAGGACAGAGAAGAAAGTAATTTTTCATTTAGTAATTTCACAGAAATGAGTCTGTCTGTCACTTTCTTCCATTCACATGGACAATTTTCACGTAAATTATTCTTCTGGGTCATAATGCCAAGCAAATTTTATCTATCAGTGCCTCATTATTTTGAGGCCACTGTTAATGTCTACTGCTTGTAAAAAGAATTCATAGAAATGGTTTGTCTAACAAGAAGTACCACTTTTTCAAAGTCATTTTCACTGTCAATCAATACCAATGACAACCGTATTTCATACACAGAATCAGCAACTGAGGAGTGGAGCAGAAGAAGGAAAATTTCACCTTGCTAATTCTTTATATTCCTTCCTCAATCAGGAACAAAGGCATGAAATATGCCATCACAAGACTTTGCAGAATAATCGAAGTATTTTAAGATTATATAGTTGAAAGCTGGTATTGAATAAACTTTTTGTTATTATTAAATGATTTAAGAATTCAGGTAGTTAGTGGTCCCTTAATTTCTTTTACAGCAACTTCACTTATCTTCTATACAAAGCACAAAAGTACTCTTAGTAGAACAAGAGTATCTCCATGTACAAAGCACTTGGCAAATTATAGATGCCACAAGAAATTCTAAAAGAGACTAGCAATAGTAGTCATAGTAATAATAGATCTATTGCCTTAGGAAAACACTTTAAAAAATCTGGTCAGACCAGAGTGCAAGGAGCTGTAAATAATGCACTGATGGCATTACATGGCCTACTGCTCAGAGACCACTGCTCCAGGAAACATCTTCTAATAAAGCCATCCCACAGACTGACTTTGCTGCCTTGCTTTTGTCACTTGAGTTCTTTTATTCCACTCACATATATACGACTTTTCCCAAAAAAAGTTGTAATCTCCCTCAAAACCTAATTGGATTATTTGAATCTGGTTTTCTTTTGAACCCAAAATATGGGGGTTATAAAACTTATAATTACTGTTGAGCAACTATGACAAAACAAGAATCCATCTAACACAAATGCCTCTTTCTAGAAATAAACAGAAAAACAGATTTCTAGTCTGAGAAATTGAAAACGAATAAGCCATATCCATTCTTTACGACTTGCTACAGCCAAAGCACTAGTTACACTTCACCTTTTCTTGACATAGCTACTACAGACATGGGTTTGAATCTGAGCAATGTAGTCCAAAGGTCTAGTGAAAGATCTCGGACTCCTACCAAATATTTTGCTGTACTGTCCATCATTATTAGATATACCGGAGATGGGATTAGTACTATACTCCAGATGATTTTATCATTGACAGCCTCCAAATCTCATTGCAAACAGCCTTCAGAAGTAACACAATAAGAAATAATCAGATCTTACATGTGTTCATGATAAAGCACTGGGGAAAAAAAAAAAAGTCGCACTTTGTTTTTTATGCTTGGAATTTATACGAACGGTGTCAGCAAAATTATGTGGGAATAACTTCAATCTAAGTTTTTAATAATAAACTTTTCTAAATGAATGACAGCATTGCATTCTGATTTGATACAAATTCAAGGACTAACAAAATTCATTCTTTTGCTTTGGTATAAAATCTGACACAGCATTCGGCTGGATATTATTTTAGATTCATTAAATGCAGGATAACCACATCTTTTAGATGAGTCCGTTATACTGCATTCAATTTACTAACTAGAGACTAAGAGAAAATAACTTTTCCTCACATGAGTAATTGTGTTCACTACAATGGGATTACATAGAGAAGTATAAAGCAGTCAGAAGTGATACATTTAATAAATCAGCAGTTTACAGTGCTAAACATTTTATAATATCTAGGTAACATCTAATGCTTCGAAAATTCTGCCAGATCCAACATCCTGGACATATCCTTAGGTGGAAGAATGGCAAAACAAACTTACTAATCACCAAGGCACCAGCAGCAGAGGATATTTCAAGTAGAAAGGAAAGAGACAAGAATATTTCAACGATATGAACAAACCCTTACCTAGTGGCTGCCCTGCGATGATCCTGGCATTCTCTCCTGCCACCGCAGCCCTCGCATGCCTCTCGCTCATGTACTGTACAAACGCATAACCTTTGTGCACTGAGCAGCCAACTATTTTCCCATACTTTGCAAAGATTGCTTCAATGTCGCCTTTTTTAACAATAGCTGTGTTCAGATTGCCGATGAAGACTCTGGAGTTGATGGACTTTGGGTCATTCTTATTGGTGACGTTGCTGGTCTGTGTTTTGCCGGTCATGGTTGGATCACTTGGCTTTATCCCTTAAATAAAGAACAGTGAGAATTATGTTCCAAACATACAGTTACTCCTCCCTTTGGATTATTTTTCCAGCAATAATGCACATTTCAGTTTTCACTTACGGTGAATCTAGACTCAGAACAGTTATACTTTCTAAATATTATTATCAATAAAACCAAGGTAACACATTTTTAAAATACTCTTCAAATGAAAACTTCTTATTTTTCTAAATTGACATATACCAATACATCTCTTAATAATATGCTGTGATAGTGGAACTTTACTGTAATCATATGTGGATTTCTGCTTAGAAGTTCAGTATTGACACTAAGTACCTAGCCATCCAGAAACTGCAAAGCAAGGGAATGAATCATTATGTTATGTCAAAGAAATGAACACTCAAGGCCATGTAGAGAACAAACTCTAAAAATGAAAGACAATTCTGGTTCTGTTTGCTAAGTGTCAGCAGAGCACATTTCTCACCAGTTAAATGTCATTGTGAGGAGAGCAGAGCAGGTAAGATATAGTTCTTTACTGCAATCGAGATGTTTCTATCAGATCAATTTCCTCCATTAATTCGGTAAAAAATAAAAAATAGAGAAGACCGGGGACGCACAAGCAGCTTATGTTCCTAGAATTAAAAAGTGTGAAAAATGAACTTCCTTAATTTTAGGAACATGGGTTTTCTTGCTGCTTTGCTCTTTTCTCTGAGGTCACAAGTCTAAATGCATCCTAGTGTATCTCACTTGGAAATATCCACATTATTCCTGGCAAAGCTTTGGCAAAAGAAAAATAAATACTACCTTATGTGTTTATTTAAGCTCACACTTCTGAAATGCATCTGATTTTCTTAGTAAGTGTGCCAATTCCACCTGCCAGCAGGTCCCTCCATTCACATCCATTTACTTAGATGGAGGTGAAATGAAAGAAGTTGTCCCGTGTCTCTGCTGGGTTTTCTTTAGCTATTTTAGACAAATGTGAAAAATATGCATACCTCTAAATAGTGAACATTTATTTTGTGAGAAGGAGGTCATTTAGCCAGCAATCAAATACAGGCCTTGTCCTACAGCTAAGAATTATGTTACTACTTTTTAACCTGTTCATACTTCTGATCATATCACAGTAACAACTGAAGTAAGAAGAGAATCCAGCTAAATACTGCTCACCATTAAAGCTGAGTTCATTTCCCAAAATGAAAAGGAATAATGATCTCTATTCTGGACACTTAAAGCTTGACACTAACGAGCAGAAATATCATATTTTAAATCAATAGCTACCATACATTAAGCTAGACTGACAAAAAAGAAACCAAGTTCCTGAACTCCACACAATTCCTGGTGAACAAAACAGCCACAGCCACAGTCAATAGCACTTTGACCATTTCTGTCACACAGATTCTAAATCCCACCCTTCAGGTAAGAATGCACAACAAAGACATGTGGGCAGTCCTCCTGAGTCCTGGCAAACAGTCTGCTTTATTAAACAGATGCAGGCAGCAAAGCTATCAGTCAAAGGATTTCCACTTGCTTAACAGTTTAATATGACAGCTTACTTCCTATTACAACATTTTGAGAAAACACTATAGAATACGAAAAAATATTCTTTCTTGTATGTTTACAAATTGTAATACATTCTGGAAAAACAAGGGAGTTTATACGTAGATACACAGCTTTCACCATGGAAAAGGAGGAAAACCACCTCGATCAAAAACCTGAGCTTTATTGTGTGATAGAATCAATCCTGCATATTTCTAGATGCAGATTATGCACGTTGAAATCATGTCTATGTATAGTTAGCCTAAATATTGTGAACAGCCATAATATACCTTTGGTACCATAATATTTTGAAGATAAGCCACCTACAAAACACAAATACAATGAGCATAGAGCTCCATGTTGGCACAGGCTGGTGATATTACCTGAGAACCAGTAAGTCTGAACCCATCTTAGACATACTTGCATTTACACAGGAGTCAAAGTGACAATAGAAGAGCCATGTTACCTTGAAGAGCCCTAATAACCCAAACTGAAAAGGTGACATGGCAGAGCAGACAGGCGGAAAGATAAAAGTTAATGCAGTCAAGTAGCTGGTGAACAGGAGACCGCTGATACTCCCTGTGGTGCCAAGATGGACAACATTTCAGTGTGTAAATATCATTTCTCTTGGGAAAAATTAAAACGGGTGGCATTGTGTTCATCTTCGTCAGGATCCAACAAATAAAAGCTGTATCTGTCCTTACTGATTCTCTACAGATCCTATAATTCTCAGCATGTTGTTAATGTTGTCTGTGTATGGTTATCAGCTGTGTAGCTGAAACGATTTTCCTAAACTCACAGAGGTCGTGTCTCACAAGACCACTGGTCTAGAAAGCAGTGGACTTGGCTGTTAGACCTTTCTCTTCCACTAGCCTGCTATAGGACTCACAGTAAGACACCTTTTTTTGTGCCTCTATTTTCACTTTTTAGATTTCAGACTTGCATTTTTTTGCCTCAGAGCTGTCTCTCAACCTATTTTTATACAGTTTCTAGCACAATGATGTGACCTCGGCTAGTGTGTTTGTGTACAACTGACGGATTAATAATAAAAATGACAAGGGGACAAAATCTGCAGAAAATCTTCTGCCAGACAAGACTTACGTGAAAATTACACACAACAAAACTCTTAAATTAGTACCATCACCACTGTTTTCAAAACACCAGGGTACTACACTCCATATTTCCTCTATTGTTTAGCCATTTAACATGGGATTTAGTGAACTATTCCTTTTTTATTTCATAAACTCCCCCACTTCATTTTTGCCCAGTTTTGCTGTGCACTAATTTAAATAGGCTTTGAATAGGACATTGGATGTTTCTCTCTTGCAGTTGCTCTTTGCAATGCAAATTTACAATATTTTTATAACACAAAGAAAAGCAGTTGTCTGGTGGGTTCTCATATTCAAATGAGCAGTCAGGAAAACGTGCTGCAGAAACTCAAAGGGTGAGAATAATATTAACATGTGAATAATTGAGATTTGATTGCCTTGCTGGTTGAAGTACAATACTATTGTGAATATTCCACAAAAATCAAAGATACAAGCGATCTTCATTACAATGAGAAAGAAGTTATGGTAAGTTTTACACCTCACTTACAATATGCATCTGTGAATACTGAATTATACATATCTTCTCTGAGCTATCAGTAAGATCACAAACATTGTACCATACAAATGCAGAAATAAATGAAATGGTGAGAGAAAGTTATCTGAAATCATCTCGTTTCATTGCAGCCTTTAATAAGGTATCTTACTAATTTCCTATTATTGTGTAACTCTTTATGGTAATAAATATCCTCTATATGCCAAACACATACTTTAAGAAATGGTTTACAAATAACATCTAGCTGTCAATACATTTAATCATATTTATTTGTTCAATATGCTTCCGTATTTACCACACTGTTTTATGCTCTAGCTGACTGATTTATTTTACTCAGAACTAACTAGTTTAGGTCTTGGTATACTTGAACACAAAAATTATAAATTTTCATTATTACATAGATCTCTGATTTAAAGAGTAACATTTGCAAATCCATTTTAAACATTAAAATTTCTAACATGTTCAACAGGAATGAAAATACAAATGACTAAAATGAGATTCCTATTATCCAACACACCTGTGGGACAAGTCTAAACCACTCAACTTTAAGTGCTGAAGAGGAGGGGCAGATTTTAAGCCCTGGCTTCCTTCACTTTTCCAACATTTTCTGACAAGTTCAGTTAAGCACCAGCGTGACAAAGTATTGCTCTGTGGTTACAAAAATCCTCTTCGATCCATAAGGTGAACATTTTAACTCACATCTCCCATTTCACAGATGTTTCTCCTCTGGAGCTCTGCCTAACCCCAGAATAGTGAAGACAATGTTCCCTTTCACAGTTGTGCCGTGTCCTGGTGCAGGAAAGAGCACAGAACTTGAAGAAACGGGGAAGGAAGCAAGTTGTCAAATCCTATATCCTAGTAACTCCCAGGCATTTCTCTGGGAGGTGGTAGGGGCAAGAAAGGACCATGATAGTCTTATTGCACCTCTGCCCCTTATGTTGCTTAAATTAGAAATTAGGAAGAAGTTCTTCACTGTGAGGGTGGTGAGACACTGGCCCAGGTTGTCCAGGGCAGTTGTGGATGTTCCATCACTGGATGTGTTCAAGGCTAGGTTCAATGGGGCTTTGAACAACCTGATCTAGGGGGAGGTGTCCCTGCCCATGGCAGGGGAGGTGGAACTAGATAACCTTTAAGGTCCTTTCCAATCCAAACCATTATATGATTCTGTGATTACTATGTATTAGATAAGTATGATTGTAGAAAGTTAATTCTGGCAGATTATTCTAAGCATCATTAAATTCCAAATCTTAATTTTTGCTATTTGCAATAAAAAAGTTTGCACAATAAGATGCATAGTACATCTTTGATAATTACAAATCCCTCCAAGAAAGACAGAGAAAGACTTAAACAAATGTGTATTTAGTCAGTGATATCTGTCTCCACAATGAAATTCACAATAAAAAGTATAGGCTATAAAAAATTAACTTCTAGGATGTCTGGGGGTCGAGCTGAACATGGGCATTCTGGCAAATATCAGATATTATGGTATTGGTCCTTAGGTAAACACATGGTCAGTCTCTGACCCAAAACACATGATGCTCTCTTCAGCATTTCCAAGCAATTCATCTCTCCCCTTATGTTATCCAACCACAGTTAATAGTTGAACTTTTGTAAATATCAAGATACAATCCCTGCTTTAATAGTTGAGTTTTTCTGTGACTTAGTGACTTTAAGGTTTAATAATCAATAAATAGTAAAATATGTATCAAGAAAAAAAAAGATTAGGGCCATAATATATTTTCTCTAATTTCGAATTACTTTTTAGCAATAGCGACAACATGAATACTTTTGTAGTGTTGCAAGCAAATTAAAGATGTTTAAACACAGAAAGTGCAGGTGAAATGTCCTACAACATAGATTTATCTTGCCTTGGTACTAATATTTTATGGTGAAAATTCAATATTCATATTAATTCCTTTAATAAGGAGTCATTAAAAACTATTTCATCTCGGTTAAATCAGTCTCTGACAAGCCTCTATAAAATTTTACACATCTATTCAGTGTAAAAGTAGTGGATATTTTGGGGAGGGAGGGGGTAAAGAGGTGAAAGGAGGGAAGAGGGAGAACAGAGGGCTAACAGATAAAACATATTTTGTCTTGGAAAATCCTTTCTTCTTTATATTTTAAATTCATTTTTAATGAATTACTATATCCAGGTCACATAAATAGAGAAAAAAGTTATTCATAAGATGGTTAGTTAAATCCACATCAAAATATCCTGGGCTCTTCCAGGCCTCATTAAAGTCAAAGAATCTGCTCCCCCTCTCTCCCTACAAGATATTCTGTCTTCTTATTTTTATTTTATGTTTTTATGGTTTAGTTTTAAGTTTTCCTTTCAATTATTTTTAAGAAGGGGTTGACATATCATGTCTATAACACACGCAATGCTCCCTTCAAGCTGGCATTCCTGAAGCCATATAAATGACAAAATGCATCAATACTTGCTATGCCACATCCTGTAGAAAATGAAGGACTAAAAAATAAAATGATAGAGTAGATTGCACTTCATCTTCTGTTGTCACTCTTTTCAAAGAGACAAACAGTCTTTCTTTGGAGAGGATGAATAAAATTAATCTTCTCTTTAAAAAAAAAATAATTAAAATAAGTAAATATTAATAATACTTTACATACAATATCATAAAATACATTATTTCAAGTTAGTTGCCTAAACATTTGAAAGTGTAAGGTGGAGATGTGCATTCTGTCCCAGGAGTAACATCACCTTCAAGGAGAGAGACGAAAGAGGAGAAGGTCTGAGGTCTGTACAGGTGGACAGAAGTTACAGCTTCTTATTGTCTGCACTAGCTGTCTAATCTCATGAAGGCATACGCCCTTCCATGAATATCCAAGAGACCTGGACATTGAGGTGACTTAACAAATTCCAGAACAGGACCTTTGGTATTATCACTCAGGTAATGCCTCACCTTCTAAAATGTCTCCAGGTGAGAAAGCACGAGCAGGATATTTTGATACTAATGCAAGGCAGCCAAATAAAGGGTTAACTTTCATACTTTATCATGTCTTGGTTGTGATCTATGCATTGGATATGTCTGCTCAGGAAACTAATAATGGGAACTTTTCATCTTAGGACGTGCTGCTTTTATGTGTTGTCAGTCAGGCTCCTGGAGATAGAACTGAGCAGGATTTATATTTATTTATTTATTTATTAAAAAAAAAGGCAAACAAAAGTTGGTGACTTTTCCGTCACTTCCCATATTTTGACCAGATCTCTTTGTAGCTCGCTATCTCATCTCCTCCAAGTCATCATTTATCATTTATACAGCAAGCTATTTTCATCTTCTCTCATCAGTCATTCCTGCCATCTTCTTAATATTTTTTAATACGTTTCTGACTTTCTGCAGTTTCTGTGGCCTAAATCTGTTTTCACTCTTCAGTTTTCGGTACAGTGACAGTAAAAGATGCGGGACTGCTGCCTTTCTTTTTGCTTTGTGACTTGATGATACTCTGGATCGCCTAGAAACAATCTTAGCTACTATATTTGCTGTCATATGACATTTCAAGCTAATCTCATGTTCTCTAGGATTGTTTGGTCTCATTTGGCAGTGTTGCTTCCACTGTATTTTTGCTTTCTCTTCAGCTTCATATCACTGTGAGGATTAAATGAGCCTTGGCAAGTAAGACAGTCTGCTACTATCATTTTTATATTTCTAAGCTTCCTGATACACTTCACCAGTTTTCTCTGCTCTCAAGGGAGTTTACAGTCCCAAAGTACAACATCTTCTGAAATTTTAATCAGTGAATTGTTTTAATGCTTTAGAATTTAAAGCCATTATTTAAAATCGGGTCTAATAAGGATACTCATGGCATGGTTAGATGTTTGCCCTACAAAACTGTTCTCATTCCAAACTTTCTTTGTTATGTACTAAGTTGGTTTTTTTTTGGGACACATGACATTAAACACAGCTAGGCGGACATAAATTAATTTTTCAAATGATTCTTAAGGGAAGAACATTCGTTTGGCAAATTTGTCACGCTTTTTTAAAGTGGCATCCGATCTCCATTGCTCGTGGAATTGCTGGAAACAACTCATAAATGGACTATTTCAGCCAATTTTATTCTGAAGCTTCCGAGAAAACTTTCAGTAACATTATTTTACCTAGAATTGTCCTCCCTTATGTTTACTCTATTATTTTATAAGAGTTTGAAATTGGATTTGAGGAATGTTGTGGTCTAGGCTGCCGAATACCAAACAAGAAATCAAGAGTTTTCAACTTGTAATCCTGTCTCTGACACAGACTTGGTAAGAGGCCTTATGCAAGTCACTCCATCTTGTCCTTTTTCTTCAGAAACTGGCAACAATACTAATGATATTCCAGATCAGTGGGAAAATGCTGTGGCACTAGGATATTTAATAGAAAATACACATCTTAATTAAAAACAGGACTTTGTTTTGAAGATTAGTGGTATCTTTGCTTTTCCTGTCCATCACACTTATATCTGTATATTTATAAGTATTTTTCTGTATTTTCTGTTCATGGGCATTTCTTACAGTTTATCTCCATATTAGTTGGTCAGAATAACTACTTGATCTCTCCTAATGGAGAGAGGTATTTAAGAGTACTTGACTTTCATAATCAGAGGCAAATTAGACTCGCATTTGCTGTTATATTCACTCCACAATGTCCCTCTCAGAAGTCTGTCATGGGGATTTATGCCAGATGACCACACAGACTTACAGGAAGAAAAGCCAGTACTGACAGCCAAGTAATTCTGACATCTGACTCTAGCTCTGCTAGCAACTTCCCAAGAATGATGCAGGACATCACTGGCATACTATGTTTTTGTTTTATCCGTCCTATTCTTTTGTTCTATTTATACAGCCAGAGTAGATCTTCGTATCACAGAATCACACAGAATCACAGAATTGTTGAGGCTGGAACAGACCTCCGAGATCATCAAGTCCAGCCTATGACCCCAACATGACAACACCTAGCTAGACCATGGCACTAAGTGCCACATCCAATCTTTTCTTAAACACCTCCAGGCATGGCGACTCCACCACCTCCCTGGGCAGTCCATTCCAGCGCCTAATGACCCTTTCCGTGAGGAAGTGCTTCCTAATATCCAACCTAAACCTCCCCTGGCGCAGCTTCGTGCCATGTCCTCTTGTCCTGTCACTAATTGCCTGGGAGAAGAGCCTTACTCCCACCTGTCTACTATTTCCTTTCAGGTAGTTGTAGAGAGTGATGAGGTCTCCCCTGAGTCTCTTCTTCTCCAGGATGAACAACCCCAGCTCCCTCAGCCTCTCCTCATAAGACTTTCCCTCCAGTCCCTTCCCCAGCCTCATCACTCTCCTCTGGACCTGCTCCAGCACCTCAATATCCTTCTTGAAGTGAGGGGCCCAGAACTGCACACAGTACTTGAAGTGAGGCCTCACCAGTGCCAAGTAGAGGGGGAAAATTACATCCCTACTCCTACTGTCCAGAGTATTCCTAATACAAGCCAAGATCCCACTGGCCTTCTGTGCCACCTGGGCACACTGCTGGCTCATGTTCAGCCAATTGTCAACCAGTACTCCCAGGTCCCTCTCTGCCTGGCCACTCTCCAGCCACTCATCCCCCAGTCTGTAGCGCTGTCTGGGGTTATTGTGGCCAAAGTGTAGGACCCTGCACTTGGCCTTGTTGAACCTCTCATACCATTGGCCTCAGCCCATCGATCAAGCCTCAGTATCAGTCATGTGTGAACTGTGTCTTTAAAACCCAAGCACGTCTGCAGGCAACATGTGGTAGACTGCCTCATCTCTGCAGAGCCTTGGTTTTATTCCTTAACCTATACTAAGTCTTCCTGAGTCAGGAACCAAGGTAACAGGCTCCTATTCACCACAAAACACTTGAATGCCTTTCTAGTCTACCTAGAAAGTCTAGTCTATCTTCTCACACACTGAATCTCATGCGCATGTATCAAAGTTTAACTTTACAAAAGTTGTAAAGAAATAAGAAGTATTCTCATCATACAAGACACCTGAAATCCCTTTCCTTGATAAACTTTAGTTCTTTGTATCTACAATGTGGCAATGGAATTTTCCACATGGGATTATGAAAGTTTGTGTCACTGATACAGATAGCATACAGGCATCTCATGAAGAAAAACTTAAAGAAAATCTGAATACAGATCAAATGATGATGTTGTTAGCATCTTAAATTTAGTCAGTCTTATATCTGGATCTGACTTCAGCTCCTTTTTCTACCACAATCACACAAGGTCCTTATAAACTAGATCCATAGACTCTCCTGGGCTTTTACTATTTGCTAAACACAAATTCAAAGCTATTTGTGGAACTCTTCTTCCTCTATCATCTCATCATGAAGGCATCTGAAGTGTAATTGCACTTTGGTTTCTGACATTGAAGCTTACAAGTAGTCTAATGTTCTGCAGAAATCTCTTCTAAAATTTTCAAGACTGAGTAGCTTGAGATGTATAACATGTTTAAATCTGCTCAGATTTATTCATTGGCCTGTCTTGCCTGCAAAGATTATTTCAGCATTTTTTGTCTGTCATGACTATTAAGGACACGAAATGCAGTTGTGGTGCCTTTCCCAGTGTTTTAACTGATAGTTCAACATTTAGGACATTCTTTGGGATGATAGAAACCTTAATGCAGTTCTCTGATGTTGAAAATTAGAACATGTATTCTTGGTCGCCTGAGCATGTGCCTTGGCTCTCTTAACAATCACGGAAGCATGGCTGCTTCAGGATCTTACCCCTACATCTCTCTTCCTAGACTATCTTCACAAGCATTTGACATTTACTTTGTAGTTAAATCTATGGGAATTTTCATGCCAAAGTATTATTAAGCACTGATCTTTTAATGCAAAAATAATTTTAACATCAGGCTATTTGTTTCTCAGTTCTGCACTGAGACATAGGAATTAAATAAAGCTTGGCACAGTAACATTGTCATCATTACTGAGAGATCACAAAGTCTGCAGTTCCTACACTATGCCCCATACCATGTAAAAATCTCCTAGTTTAACAAAAGTATTAAAATCAATGTGTTCAAATACTGTATTGAGAACCCCTAAAATGATACTTTTTTTCTCTTTAAAATGCATTATATATACACACAGTCTTATTTTCTCCCTCTTTATCATTTTTATGAGAAGCCAAACAAAAATTGGATGAAAACCTTTTTTTTCCTAATATTTCTCAATATGTAGCCTCAGCAGTAACTTTTTGCTGCAGTAAGTAGATAGGAGTGAAAATTTTAATTTAGTTCAGGATACTAGAAAGTCTTAGCGAAGCTGTGATTTTGCTCTAGCAGACATCTGATGCCCACATATAATAATAATAGTCCCTATTCAGATAATCATTTTATTTATTAAATGCTCTTTTAGAGGCTTGTTAAGCAATCACAATGAAATAATAATATGCTAAAGATATTTCCCTAAAAACATCATTGGAACATTAACAAATCACACTGATAAAGACTTTTTGATGCAAAACATAAAAAAACCCCTGCTGTCGCTGTATATTTTCTAGCAGTATGTTATTTGAGCAAACTGATTTTCCAATATCAACAGGTAACTTGGCTGCTGGCATCCAAATCTGTGTACATTTGAATGCTCTAGAATTTGACGCAGGTTTAGTGTTCCTGGGTTTGTTTAACCCTTTGCAAAGAGAGAGAGCAGAAAAAAGCCAAAATATTTTTATATTCAGATACAAGTTTAAAGTGTTATTTGCTTTCTATACTGACTTTTGTATCATAAATGTAATATTTTTATTGCCTTACTCCTGTATTACCCGTCTCATATATTCTCTATTGCTCCCCATGTCTACCTTACTCTGCTCAAGTCCATTCACACTATTTCTTGCTTGAGTCCACTTTGTTTCTTCCATTCCTTCAAACTTTCTTTCTCCTCAACTTTAGAAGAGCAGCACTGGCATGAAGTTTGTCACAGTGCTTGTGTTCTTGCTTGCTATGGGCCTCTTCTCTGATTGGGTAATTTATTTGTATCAGAAGCTTGTTGTGTTTTTTTCTTGCCGCTGCTCAATATTGTACCTAAAAGAGTTTGGTCTTGTAAGCACTGGGACCAGCAGTATCTCAAGTGAACGCGATCTCACTCTCTATTAGGAGCTGACTGTATTACTATTCTGAGTGAAACCGTAGTCTTACCAAATCAGTGACTAAAAAGTAGGAATTTAAATGCAATTAAACTCAATTTTAGCCTCCAAATGTGCTTCAGAAGGAACAGCACTAGATCTTTCAGTTGCATAGCATTTTTCAAGACTATAAAAGAATTATTCTAGTAACACTGAGTATGCAGTACGTTGCTTTTTCTCTTTCTTCCCACATTGTGGATACATAGGGGACCAGGAAAAAAAGGAAAAAAAAGAAAAAATTTCTGATAAATTTTCCAAATGCAAAGGGGAGTATGATCTATTTTTAAGTCAAAAAGCACAAGGTTACAAGGAAAAATTTTTAGAAACCTCAGTAGAAAATCATTTAAATCCAGAATGTTTAACATAAATATACTTCATATTATCTCCCCTATATCACAGGAAATTGGACAAATTTGAGGGTATAGAAACCTCCCTATGATTCTTACATTTAAATAATTCATTCTATTGATTATACTCAATTTCCAACATCATGCTGTAGAGCTGTAAATTATCTGATAGGAGTGCAGTAAAAACTCGTTAGAGCAAATAATTTATAATGAATAATTTATCCCTCAAATTTTCTACCCTGTAAAGATTTTTCTATAGCTCTCGCTGTCACAATATCTAACCTTTGGCCTAATGGATTATATTATTAGAAGGATTAATTATTAAAGTAACTGCTTTAAATCACAATATAGCTTTCAGTGACTTACTGGGACAAGAAAGAGTATAAATTGAAAGGACAGGGATTTTGTTGTTGTTTTTATGTTATAACCCCAGGAAATCTGAACAGATGCAGTTTAAATTTCATTATTCAGCATCTTGTAATGAGTAAGTGTCCTGGATTTGGCTAGGATAGGGTTAAGTTTCACAAAAAGCTCAGAAGGGCCACAGCCAGGATAGACAATGAAACCAGCCAATGCAATATTTGATACCATACTAACATCGTGCTCAGTATATAAGGGGGCAGGTGGCCAGGGGAAGAGCTCAAAGCTCAAGTGGATGGCTGTACTGGGCAGCAGGTTCTGGGTGGTGCGCAGTTATGGTGTACATCACTTGTTTTACATTTTGTATCATTAGAATTTTTGTTATTGCTGCTGTGTATTCTCTCTTTATGTTGTTCTATTAAAATCCACTTATCTCAACCCACAGGTTGTGATATTTATCTTTTTCTCATGATTCTCTTTGTTATCTTACTGGGGGGAGGAGTGAGTGATAAGTCACGTGGTGCTTAGTTAATCTGGGCCGAAACCACCACAGTAATGATTTATTTTTTTTTTCTTGTAAATATAGATCAATTACAAACATCTCTTTTACAACACTTGAATTTTAATATTCAATATTCTAAATATTCTTTAATTTAATCTAGTTTACCTAAATTGATCTAGTATGTCCAATGTTATCATTTGCTTCCAATTGACTTGTAGCGTGTTTCTTCTAACAAGTTTGTTCAGGAAGTTCTTGAACAAATGTCCAAAATCATTCACATCAATAAAACTTGGCTATACAGAGTCAAGAAATATAAGAAGACCACAGAAGCAGGCAAAACTAATTACAAGTGCACATGAAATCTATGGAAGAAAGTTGCTTGTGTTTTTTCACTTAGCTTAAGTGACCAGCTTTGGCAGCGCAAATTGATTATTTTCAGTCCATATTATCTTATCATCCCAACTAATTACAATACATGTGATACTGAATGCACTTAACTTGGTCTTGTCAAGAAATATTAATTATTTGACAAAGCTAATTATTTTGAAACTAAAACGTACTCAGCAGGGACCACACTGGTCTTTTAACACGCAAGTATCAATTCCCCAAACAGATTGCATACAACATACAGTCTTTGATTTCATAGAATCATAGAATCGCAGAATGGCTTGAGTTGGAAGGGACCTTAAAGATCATCTAATTCCAACTTCCTGCCATCGGCAGGGACATCTCCCACTAGACCAGGTTGCTCAGAGCCTCATCCAGCTTGGCCATCCAGGGATGAGGCTCCACAACTTCTCTGGGCAACTTGTTCCAGTGTCTCACCACCCTCAGAAGAAAGAATGTCCTCCTAATGACTAATCTAAATCTACCTTGCTCTAGTTTAAAACCATTGCCCCTTGTCCTGTCATTGCATGCCGTTATAAAAAGTCCCTCCCCAGCTTTCCTATAGGCCCCCTTCAGATACTGGAAGGCCGCTATAAGGTCTCCCTGGAGCCTCCTCTTCTCCAGGCTAACAGACCCAACTCCCTCAGCCTGTCCTCATAGGAGAGGTGCTCCAGACCTCTAATCATCTTTGTGACCCTTCTCTGGACCGTCTCCAAGAGACCCATGTCCTTCTCGTGTTGGTGGCTCCAGAGCTGGACGCAGTACTCCAGGTGGGATCTCACAAGAGTAGATTTCCCTTAGTATTGTTAGTTATTCTCCTCATGTGATTAGGTATTCTTATCCTCCTTTTCAAAAGTGCATAGCTGCTTTGTTAGCAGTACAACACCAATTCCTATGTATCTATCTCATTTGTGTAAGTGATGAGAACTGTAATGTAAGGAAGGAACTGCTTGTCAAATCTTATATATGTAACACCAATCCCTTTCAAGAAAAACATCGCTGGAATTATTTTAAATTCTAAGAGTAAGCTGTAGCTGATCAACATGACTGTCAGTATCATTAAATTGTACCACTTAAAATAGTCTTTTATTATTTTTATCCATCCTTGGCATGTTTACACTAATTACATGTTGGATACAGAGGTTCTGGTAAGTTATCCAAGTCCTGATTATTGTGGAGCATGAAACTTATGTATTATGTTGTGGAGTAAGAAACCAGAATGGCAGATCAATAGGTACAGGTACAGGTAACGTTTTGAAGAGAATTTTGAATGCACCTACTTCTATAAACTAAATCTATTAAGCTAGCCCACCTTCAGTTCATTTAAGAACTTTCTTTTAAAATTACCAGTATATTCACAGAAAAAAAAGATAGTGCTTTAATGCTTTTGATTGCTTCATTTTTATATTTTTCATTGTAGAAAGAGCAAGGACCCCTAAGAAGAAAAGATGTTTGAGGAAATGGCTACTAGTTCTTTATTTCTTTCACTTCAATCAATATGTGACTTTCACCACTTCTTTAATATTTACATAAAGGAAAGTGCTATCAGCTTCTGTAAAAGGAAAAGTACCTTCAAACTAAAATGTTTGTCACGGCTAGGAGAAGGATCTGGACAACATTTCACCACCTAAGTATTTCTCAGAAGTGATTTCTTTAGATGTTTCCAGTAGTTTTTATTGAGCTATTTCTTTTTTCTGTCTGTCAACTCCTCTAAAGGGTATAATAAAAAAGAGTGTAAAGAAGTGCATTTAAGAAAGAGTGGAAAATTGCAGCCATCTCTGTTTTTTATATATTGGTAATCTAAAAATAACAACTTGCTATTTGATGCATTTTCCTGTCTTCTGAATATTTGGAAAATGGTCTCAATAAGTCACCCACTCTGAAATGCTGAATTCAGAATTCAGAAATTGAGGTCTTTACTACCAGTCCAAGATGAATTAGGAGTTCTGTGTGCGCACATCTTCAGAACAGCACAAATTATGTAGATCTGCACTAATTCTTCCTTTCCTTGCTGCAGCAGTATACCAGAGACTTGTGAAATACTGTGACTAATATCAAAGGATAAGCGTAAACTGTAGGATCTAAGGACAGTAAAGATGTGTGATGGCAATCCCTCCAAGAAATTCCACAGAAAAATGGGAAAATTTCCAATGTGACATTGTCAATCTAGTCATATGTTTGATATATAAAATTATCTGCCACCTCCAGATACCATCTTGGAAAGAGAACCACAACAGAAAGTCTTGAGACAAGTCTTGCTCTTTACAGGAGGCAGAACCTGGCAGATCTCCCCAAATGGAGAAAATACCACCTTCTTGCTCTAAGACTAGCCTGCTAAATTATGGTTTAATTTTAAATGCCTTCAAACTCTTTAGTTGTGTCCTTGGTTTAAGGAAGAAGGTCCTTTCCAACCCCTAACATTCTGTGATTCTGTGAAAGCTGGAAGACAAGACAGGAAGACAGAGTTTAAAATATCAGTACATGGAAAAATGGAAAGCTAATTTAAGAAGTGTTCATCCAAACTTTCTTTACTTTTATTCTCTCTCCTTTTTTTCATGCTGAAACATTAGGATAAATTTGACATAACATTAAGTGCACCTGCTTGAAAACTTTGCAGTTTTTCAGTGGCTGTTCCACATTTGCCAAGTAGAATTGCCTAGGAAAAATGAATGAATTTGCTTTCACAACATCTCCTGCTGGGAAGGAAGTTTTCTATCCCAGCATAACAGCAAACTAGCAAAGTTCTAAAATTTAAAGAATTTTCTCAAAATATCTTTACAGATACACAGATTTAGCTTTAAGTTCTGGTCAAATACTTATATACAAATCAATTCTATTTGAAATATTGCCAAAGTGGTTAACAGAAAGACTTAAATAAGAGTAGAGAACACTATAAAGACATTATTCCATTACATATTTTTGCAAAACCTCTCTTAGGAGTATTTTGTTTTACTCTAATGTCTGTTAGCTAAGGTTGTCACCGAGATTTTTTATTATTATTTCTCAAAGAATAAGAATGTCCACAATGACAGGGAATTTTAAAAGGATGCACATAATGTCACCTACATTTGGACGAAGACTATTTTTTTTTGGCCTTGTTTCTTGTGTACATTTCAACAAAAAATTGCTTTATAGAAGAGTTTGTTGAATCCTCCCTAACATTTATATAGTTTATGGTTGCACAGTATGTACTGTGGGTATTTCCAGATGCTGTGAGGTTATAGAGCATTTCAAAATAAATACTGCAGGCACCATACCAATTGGAGGCTTACAGATGGCTGATTGTGAAAAACCATTAGAAAGCCTGAGTCCATGTGGCAGCAATTTCTGACTGAAATAGTGCAGTGAATTGCACCCACTGCTTATTTCACTTTGGATTTTTTTTCCTTCTAATAGCACTCAGTACAGCAAACAGCCTTCCTGTCGCCCGTCACAACCTTTCATGAAAGACCAGTGGGGAAAACTAACGGGTAGAAAACATATCTACATGACTTTCCTGATTGTCCAGCCTCTCCCAAGTTCCAACTGAATTATTTTCCTGCCAATGTTTCCACTAATGTTTTCAGAGAATGTCTGTGACTGCATGAGGCTGATATTGCCAAATACATCATTTTGGGGATATAAGATAGAGAATACACTGAAAATGAGTCCACTGGAGCATGTACCTACAGTGCAGAAGGAAGCTCTAATGTTAATGTTCTGTGGAATCTCACCACTGATACTTTGGGCTCTCATTTCCTTTTTTCATTCCCGTTGCCCACCCAGACAGAGAAGAGTGGAGCAGGAGCTCATCGTAATCTCAAGAGCACAGTGTCAGCCATGGGGACCCCAAGGAAAAAAGTTGTTCTTTAAAGTCGTGGTGGGACAGTCACTTTATACCCAAAAGTCCTGTTGATTTCTGTGAGGGTTTAAGATGCTGTCTGGTGAGTATAAAGGAATTAAAATCAACCCAAAGAAATATAACCATATTTGAAAAAAAAGTATTTGATTTAACAGGATTTCTGGAAGTGAAATATGATTAAACATTTTTGATCTCTCATTGTCATTTCCTGCCTTCTCTCCTAATGTTTTTAATAAACGTAACAGCTTCTTTCTCTAACTTTCCTTTATAATCTCTGTTCTTTCATTGGAAAGAGGCAGAACTTCTTTATCTAAAAATATTTTCCCCCTCAGTTGACTTCTACCTTTAGACCCAGGGAAACAAGGTAGCTAACAATCTAGGGAATTTGTTGCAGCCCAGCAACTGTTCTTAATAAATAGAAGAAAGATGTCATTGTGTCATCCACACGACTATGAAAACAGCCTAAGACTCGGCAGACATCATCAGAAACTTTCCACTGGGTACTGTGTGTGATGTGAGGGATGGACAGGAGTGATCTGTTGTTGTAATGCGCTGAAGCAAACAACTCGTGATTGAGCCAGGAGGTAGCTAAAGAAGGAACCCAGCTGTGAAGACCAGTCCTTGACGGTTAACAGTTGACAAGAGGAGCTGAAACACTGGAGGTCAGCCAAAGAACACACAGAGGGAGCTTAAGGGCGATGAAGTAACGACCATCAAACACTCCCTGTGACCCCCATGCACGCGTGGTGGTGTTTTGGGTTAGGTAACCGCTGTTAGCCATGAGGGGCGTGTTGTGGGATTGGCCTCCATGTGCACGCTGGCCATGTGTGCGTGGACACAGACCCTGGAAAGAGTCCACTCCCAGAGCAGAACTATACATATGTCGTGCCGTGCGGGGTGGGGAGGAAGGCTGGCATGATGCGCATCTTTGAACCAGGGGACGCTCTGCAGACGCACCGTGCCTGCTGACCCCCCAGCTCCGGGCAGCACGACATCGGCCTTCCTCCTGCTCGGCGGATTACATCTTGTCATCGCAGGGTCAGTATGTTAATGGTTTTATTGTTTCATGGAGCTAATAAAGCCGTTTTTGCTCAGAGCTAGTGCACACGCGTGGAGCCAATAAAGCTGCTTTTGCCTTTGCTTAGAGCTATTGTGTGCCTGTGGTTGTTGTTTGTACTTGGGAATCCATCACAAACGTGGAACATAATGTCACCAGCAAAAGCTTTGGACTTCAAGCAAGTAACTGCAAAAATATGATATACTGAATTCGAGCTTTGAAACACTAGGGGTCTAACTTTGAAAGGGAACAGAATGCTCGACACAGGGAGTATCAAAATGGTTAAAAAGCACAGTGGAAAAACAAGTTGAATTCAGGAAAAAATATTTATAGCTGGAGTAATTTTTCTCTCAGGAATGTGAAAGCATGAAATGCCTCTCACGACAAGATTCTTAGGTGCTCTCTCCCTGCCCAAGAAGTTATTTTAAAAGATTCAAAAGCTTCACTTTACATCTATGGTGAGAAATATTACCCATTTGTAAACATTCATCATGTGTAAACAAAATCCTAAGGTAGAAAAGCAGTAAAGCTACTAAAACCACTATTCCATTTGCATGGAGTGCATTGTATGTACCTGTGGCTGAGTGAATCAGGTTTTATAATAAAAACCATTACTTTTGTGATTCTTTTGTCCTTTGCTGGAATCGGCAAAGTAAAAAAGAGGCTGCAGTATGAGTGTGGACATCAAGAATGTAAGTAATGCCTCTCCAGGAAATCTATTTCTTCCCTCTCTTCCTGTTCTATTGTGATGCAAAATGTAGTACATAAGCCAAATTTCTCTTGAAATACAATCTCCACTTCTCTGCTTCTCATTTCAAACACAGTAAAGTTTAGGCTTGTCGTAATTTGCTCCTAAGCTGATGGGCTTTTATGTTGAAGAAGTTTTCCTCCTTCTCCAGATCAAATAGGTTGTCAAAATCAACATCTCTTAGAACACAGAAAGCTCTGGATAATATTACATACCTAGAAGAATTGAGTATTAAATACTTCAAATTTTAACTCAAAATCAGCAAATGGTTCTGGTCTCTAATACTACACATAGCCCAAAGCAGGGCAAATTAGAATTAGAAGAGTATAGTGAAAAAGCCATCATTTCCCAGCTTTTGAGACTGACTTTGCATCCTACCAAAACCCAACCAACCAAACTTTTGACAAAGATATACTAATGAAACAAATCAATTCATTTCCCACTCTGCCAAAAATCCCCAAAGCTATTCATCACACTGCCACTCATATAAATATTCAACAAATATAAGTCCATCACACACGCCATTTTCTATAATATATGGGACTGGAAACTTAGATTAAAGCAAAAAGGTCAAAAGAAAACGCCAATATTTTCACATAAGCATATCATACTGTAATCTGAGGCACACACACACACAAAAGAGTATTTAGTACCGTATTAAACTTTTGATAAAGTTTGTATTTCTCAGCAACAGGAAACAAGCATAGAAAGATCTACTGTAATTAAATCTTCCAGGGCATGGCTTATGTATGCTAATGAGGGCCAAAATAAAACTTGTTAGTTTGAAAAAAGCCACGTAGTGGACTTTGACCTTCCTCTGGTAATCAATAAAAGCTAAGTAAATTTAGCATTCGTGATAGATGTCCAACAAAAAATCTTCAAATTGTATTATACTTTCATAGAGGATAGAAGAGTTGCATGGTGGCAAGTTGAAGATTTGAGTAAACAACAGAGCAAAGGAACTGTTTCAAATCTTCACTTATCTACCTAAACCTCACTGAGATTCCTTTCAGCAGTTCAGTCTATAGCTCCTTCCATGTTCCTAACTCTTATTCCACAGAGAAGTAAAGAAAAACATGTACAAGAAATCTGGCCAAAGCAGATTTACTTATAAAGCAATGTCCCGGAAACACTCTTAGTTTATATTTTTCTTTTTAGTTTATATCACGGGAAAATGAGATGGAGCTGGAAAGATACTCTTAAGATATTGTATATCAGCATGTTGGGAAAAATAATATGTTCACAAAAACGTCAGAAAAAAATTCACGGTAGAGGTAGAGGTCTTATAAACACCTGGGTGTGATTTTTGAATATAGGTCCCAAATAAGTCCCCTCAAATCCTGATATTACTCAAAATTGTTTTCTCCTGAAAAAAACATCCTTCATTTGTGCTCTAGACTCCAATATCTATCAGCTGCATTGTTGAAGGAACAGTAAACTACAGAAACAACTGTTTAAAACCAGACAAAAACAATATCTAGCTCTAGAGAACGGCCAAGAGCAGCAAAGCACAATCAGAGAACAATCTGCAGTGTGCCTTTTACATCTGTTGCCTTCAGAAGGCATGAGGCGGCTTGTACATGTACAAACTCAAAATACTGAGTAAAGCTGAGGACAATCAAGACTAAAATGAGCGATTACATTGAGATGTGCATCACAGAATGAAATACCCCTTCTTGATCTGCATCTCTTTGAGATGAGTCCCAGTCTAGCTGCTCAGAGCTGGGCAGAGAGTGCGTTGCCAGTCCAGTGAGTCCAAAGGTCAGCAAGCAGGGCGGGCAGCGTGGGCTTCTAGTCTAGATGACAGAGTTTAGGAAAGGCAACTGCTGTTTTGCAATCTTCACTTTTGTACTGCAGATTAGAATAATTACATAGGCAGCTTAAATTCTATTTTAGTTTGCACTTTCAAATGACACATTATGGGAAGTTGAAAACAATTTGACTTCAGACTTTAGACCTCAGTTAGTCACATTCATATTCTTAGATAAAAATCACTTCTAGAAATATTTTCACTGATTTCAGAAATTTAGTGTTCATTATATTTTTAGCAATAACAGAATTGGGTTCAAAAATTAGTACACACTTCAAATTTCAGGCATAAATATTAATGATTTTTAAATTTTTCTTACTTTAAAAAGTAATAAAAAATTAAAGATCCTTATTTCAGAATAATCCCTATTATTGGGAAATTTACCCTGCAAGTAAGGGAAAGTGGGAACTGGGAAAGAATAAAGTACATATCCTCTCTAAGGCATTAGCAGGAACTGACTAGAGTTAT
The DNA here is from genome assembly GCA_013396935.1 of Baryphthengus martii. Lineage (NCBI taxonomy): Eukaryota > Metazoa > Chordata > Aves > Coraciiformes > Momotidae > Baryphthengus > Baryphthengus martii. The sequence goes on from VWZK01021436.1 coordinate 61,818, forward strand.
TCAACTGTAATTGGAAAAAAAGTCCACTTATTCTTAATGTAATTTTGCCTCTGTATCTGAAGTTATGCCAAATTTACATATACATATCTTAATGATAAAAACAACAGTTCTTACATATTCCCCAGCATCATAGAAGTCTTCACAGAAACTACTTTCTTTAATTTTCATCTGTGCCAATTTTATACTCCAGAAGGAAGAGAATGAAATTTCCTGCTCCCAGTTTCATTGTTTATACCAGAAAAATAGCGGAAATAAGAATAATTTGGGTTTTAGAATGTTAAAAATGTGAAATAATGGACATGCACACATATCTATTCAGTAAACAGAATGGTACCTGCCAATATGTGGAAGAGGTATTACAATGCTTTTATAAAAAAAAAAAAAATGGAGACAAGTTACAAGCACACAGCTATGTAGCCACAAACATCTCATCTCCTAGACCTGCCAGCAGTGCCTGCTCTGGAGAGATGGGCTCCCGTCTCATGCTGTGACTACAGGGCAGCTACAACGGGACAATGGCTGAAACCAGCAGACATGATGTTGCAGTGTCATCAGCCCTTGGAGCAACAGAGTGTAGATTAAAGCTCTCCCAGTTTCGAGTTTCTCTCCAGCCTGTGGGCCACAGTGTCAGAATAGTTGCACAGTGCCCTACTCACTTCTCCTGGATGATGTAATACATCCTCCTCTACTGTAAACACTGTCTCAGTCTCAGGTTGGGTCACTGAGGGTGACGAAGCACTGGAACAGGCTGCCCAGGGAGGTTGTGAATTCTCCTTCTTTGGAGATATTTAAAACCCTCTTGGATGGAATCCTGTGTAATGTTCTCTAGGCAAACCTGCTTTGGTGTGTGGGGGTTGGACTAGATGACCTCCAGAGGTCACTTCCAACTTCAACAACTCCGAGAGTGACAGGACAGGTTAAGTGTCCCAAAAATACATAGCGAGTACCAAATTCTACCTGCAAGTAGCAAGGGATGACAATAATAACTTGTATGGTCTATAACTAAATCCAGTGCATCCATATATGAATTTGGCATTCCCATAAAAACTAGAACAGTTCTGCTACCTTCAGCCAAGCTGAATCAAAGCCTACTGCACAAGTAATGCCTGTTATTTCAATGGCACCACTGAGTATGATGGTACTTAAATTGAGTGCAAGCTGAAGGATCTAGTTAAATTGCTTGAGTCTAAGGCTGGATAGCAGAGGATAAGAAGAAGGTGAGAGAATATTTTGGTTGGTTGAAACATGCAAGATCCTAAGGCACTATGCAGAGGCATTGCAACAGAAAATAGAGAACAACCACAACATAATGACAACCTACAAATCTGTGAAATTTATAAAAATCATGTTATTCATTCATAAAGATGTAAAACAATTTTCTTTTTGCAATCATTGTCGATCAAAAAAACTTCATAAATACATGTAAGAATGTACACTGGTCTGAGGATCTGTGCTGGCAGTGTACAGAACCCTACTCAGAAATTGCTCAGGGATCTGGGGGCTAGTCAGCAGCAAACACAACATGATGTGACTACAGTAACCAATTCAAAAAGCAAATAGAAACAGCAAACTTCAGGTTGCAGAGGGAGGATTTCCACAGTAATTCTCAAACTGCGATAAATAATTCGGACAGTTCTGTATCATACGTGAACACAGAGATCAGCAAAAAGCAAAATGATACTTTTGACATTGATAATATCTAAACATAAAGGCAGAGATGAAATCATTACATTTTTTCTTCTGACATTATTCAACTAATGATTTTGGATCTATAAATATAAAAATCCCACTTCGAATCCAAAGCAAATATGTTATTTGTAGCAAATGGGATAGCTAGTCAGGCCATCAGGCTTACACATGGATCTGAAAAGACCCAGCAATTTGATATAACATTCTGTTCTGTGCTGCTTTTATTACAAGGCTACTTCTGGTAGAAGCCTTCTGTTGCTTACTTTTAAACAGCCATTTAAATCACATTTAATCATAATTATACAACTAGGAGTGCTAATTATTCTGGATAATGCATTTTAACACATCTTATCACATAAGCAGCTCAATTCCTTGGTTCCTGGCACTCACAAAGATTGGAGAAATATAGTCCACTTACTCCCATATAAAACAGAAAAGTCAAAGTGTCTCGAGCAGAAGAAATACTAAATTGTTTCAGACATGTCTAGCTGCAAATATATGAAATTTATTACTATAATAAAAATAATTAAAACAAAATAATCTCAAAGACCTGGGTAGTCTACTGTATTAGTATATTTCAGACTTGACATAGTGTCAGATAAATTGTTGTTGGGTTACTGTACTGAAAAAAAATAGAATATGGATACATATAATGAGACAATTTATGAATTAAGATCTGCTACATCTGAAATTAAAATGATACCACACAACAGGGCATTTGAGTCTCAAAGGTTAGCATTGCAAAGGCTACATTTTCTGGTTTGGGGATTTATTTTTTTTGTAAACAGTAATAACAGTGAGGAGGTTGGCACAGCAAACAAAAAGACAGGAGGATATGGTGTGGTCTGTACAATTGCCTTATGTTTGCTTTCTTCCTGACCTAATTCTTAACAGCCAGTCTAGAAGACATGTCATGTATTATTCCTGTTATCTGATTTTTGTGTCGATCACAGTATTATTCTAATGCTTATTAGCAAGCACTACTCAAATCAACACTTTGCTTTCTATCCAGAGATGCTGGGTTTCTATTTATAATTTCATTCCCAGAGAAGCCTACCCACTCTTCTTTAGACTGTACTGTAATTCATTATTTTTCTATTATTAAAATGATAATAAAATTTCTCATTTAAATGTAATTTGGAATAACCTAAGGAAATATTTCTAGCTTGCTGCACTGATCTTCAGCCTCCATTCCAGATACCATCTTGAAATGAAAATGTTCTTGAACATTCGGTGTCCAAAAATTTGTATTCCTTCCAAAACCGCAACACAAGACCGTACTCCAAAAAAATACAGATAATAATTTCTATTGCACTGACACTTTCTCTAACACCATACAGTTTATCTTTCCATGCTTCAGTAATTCTGGATTTGTGCACAATCAAACCAAGGAGCCTGTGGGTCATGGCTACAGGCAGTGCTCTCATCAAGATCTATTTCTGCTTCCTAATTATTTCATCATTAGACTATAACCAGTAGCACGTCTTCCAGAGGGGCAACCATTCATTAATGCAGACAGATAAGACTGTGGTCCATTGAGAGTAATGAAGTGGAAACATCCACATTAGTTAGTTCTAAAGCCCTTGACACCATGCCCACGATATCCTCCGTAGTCCACAACACACTGTCAGGCACCTTCTACTGTAGGCGTGCAAGGGAAACCATTACCCACAAAGTTTGTGGCTCTGGAGTTTGTTGGGTCAGAAGAAAACTTCAGTGTCTCACCCGCTATCTTTATATGACCTAGTCCAATCTTCTTTACCTCTCCTAATAAGTTTTTCTTATGTTTTGCTTTGGTTTGTTTTTTTAAGCATCATTAGGGTTTTTTATTTGTTATTTGCACTTAATTTGCAGTCAAAATAAAATCATCAAGTCGGAACATGGTTGGACTTGAAATATATAAAAGATTTCTCCTGTGAAAGGAAATAATAGACTCTACCTATTCCTGATGAAAAGAACAAAACCCGCTAAGTTAAATTACAGCGAGGAATGCAGGTAAAACCAGTAACAAAATGTGTATGGTAAAGACAATGTAAATGTACAGCAAAGACCCTGAATATACCTGTATTGTGAGATTTTGGGATCTCCATCACTGGAGGCCTCTACGGTTGAACATACATCAATATAATTCTTGGAAGATACATTTTAATCCTCTTTCAGAGCAGGGAACAGATTATATGGTCTCTCAAAATCCTTTCTGGATCTCTTTTCCATATTTTGGTAATTATTTGCAATGTTGTGGGAAGAGCAGAAAACTCCATGAAAGTTCAGCACCCCAGAGTGCTAAACCCTGTACAAGTGATATTTTACGAGACAAATCCTTCATTGGAGAATTTATGATCTCATTTCAGATAAGACACAAGGAGAGGTTGTAACAGTTGAAGGAATGGTGGATGGCATAGCAGTGACAGACAACAACTTTACAGTTTGTTAATTTCGAAGTGCAATTTGAGTTTTCAATCATGTAAAAGCTCTTAAAAAAAAGACGGTTTCATGAAGTAGGCAGCCATTGATCTGCCAAACATCCACCTCTGAGCGATGGGTTGCTCTAGCAAAATCCATGCAAGTAGTGCCTATTCTGAGAAGCGGACCCTTTGACTTGAGGAGCATGGAGCATCAGGAGGGATTAATTTCCATTCAGTCTCTGTTGTAATATCACAATAGGCAGAAATGTGCCTGTTCTTCCTTCTCACACCTCTGTACCTTAGATATCTCGCTGGCCTCCCTGAGCAACTTATCCAGTCCTGAGGGCGGCTTGAATCAGAAGCTCAATTCTAGTGTTCCAAATTTCTCTCTGGACGGGACTTTCCCTCTCCATAGAGAAGCCAGAACACTAAACAGCTAAACTAAGAAAATGACAATTTCCAGTATGAGTTTTCCAGTATTTATTTTTTTGAAGTTCCACTTCAAGAAGGTTTTTCTTTATCAGCTTGTAATTAAAGCCATGTGAACTATGTGCTTTGTTAAAATGTAATTTTTTACTTAGTAAAGGTCTGTTCCTTTGCAGTTTCCTTCTACTACATAAGACTTGCCACCATGACTAGTAATTCTCACATAGAAATGATTCTGCAGCACGTTCTGTACAAAAAGGAGTCTGATTCCAGAAAGTTTGCCCAAAATGCTTTCCACCACCTAAACATCCACATCAAAACATGTAATTTGGAAACAGTTTACCTGTTGCTGATAAGCTTGTGAATTTTTCTTTTATAAAGCAAAAGTTAATAATTTTTCCTGGTAGGACATACTTTTTCGAAAGATGACCCCAAATCAAGATAAAAAAAGAGCTTCTTATATGTTTATAGACAGCAGTTTTCAACAATTTGCTACAAACAATCTTCTCCTTCAATATTTTCATGCTCTTCACTGTAAAGATACATGTACCGTTAACTTTCTTTTTTCCAGCTGATCTAATTTTTTTCACTCAAGTTCTCTTTGAAGAGAGACACTTCAATGTCATACTTCCAGTTCTTTTAGTCATCTTTGCGGTTACACTGGTAAAAAAGGCAATAATCCACTTAGCTGGGAAGAAAATAGAGCAATCCTTCGTGCTGCTAGGAACACTCACAATAAAACATTTCTATGATGTAATTCATAAGATCAGAATCTTTAATTTCCTAAAATTCTGTCACCTGAAATGACAATAACATGAATTCCTTGTGACAAGATCCAATTCTTTTCGCATGCTATCTTACAACAAGGCTTTGCATTAATTTTTTTTCTTAATATAAAAAACTGAAAACTTTCCTGGGAAAAGGACTGGTTTGCATAATATGCAGATTATTTCAGTTGCTCGATCACTGTAATAAATGCCAGAGAAGATAAACAAGCACTCCTTGCAAATGAAGCATTGCATGCGAATTTCATTTTTATTGGAATGACACTTGGTGACCTATTTTGGAACCTTAAATTGATGAGATTTTCCTAACCAGACATGGTTTCTAATATTCAGTTAATGAATATATAAAAAAAAACCCTTCATGATTTTTATTTTAAAAATACATGCATAAGAAACCTCATTAAAAACTTGGGATAGAGAATATCACATTGAAAATGCTTGAATAGACAGAGATTATTACAAAGTGCAGAAGAGCAACATTTCATGAATAAATCAAAAGGTATTAAGATTAAACAAACATGTAAAGTTGGAAAATTAAAGGAGGTCAATTCGTGAAAGCAACAAATTAATTCAATTTTCATTCAAGCACTTGACATTAAATTTGCTGCTGTACAAATAATTTCAATTTCAAGGTATTTGATGCAGAAAACCATGTCGCAAGAAGATCAGAATTTGTCTCAAAACTTCATTTCCCTGATTGCTGAGGTAAGAAAAGCCATACCTTTGTCCTGAGTAGTATGAGGATGTTGGGCTAAAATCGTATTATATTCAAATCACTCCTCTTTTCAGATCAAAGAAATTAAGATTAACATTGAGCATAGCAGAGAAACAACATGCCTATTGCAAGTGGAAAAGCAGCTATATGTGACATAGAGTATATTCTTTGTAGACAATTGTGTGAGTACTACACCTTATTTGAAATGGAATACAGGTGTCCTTATGATGCTCAAAGCTATAAAAAGAATAATCTGAAATCATATAATCCCTGGGAAACAACAGCAGGATATTTGTGTGCATTGTATACCTGATCCATATAAGTAGTGTGGTTGGACTGTGGGTTCCAGCAGTAAGGCCTTTATGATGACTTTTTAACCTATTACACTGCTGTTGAAGAACATACAATATATGACCAGAAACCACCGCTTCCCAGTAAATGCAATTATTTGCTGCACACATGGTACCCCAGAACAAAAAAAAATAGAACAAGTTTTTGTGTCTATGCACCAAACTCCAATAAATACACAACTGCAGAGCTGGCAAGCATTTCTTTCAGTGCTTGTCCATACAAAGTTCACGATGGACAATTCACATTTATCTAAAATTTAAAGATGGAAAAAAAGTGGAAGATGGCATCTAATCCTGAAATTCTTACAAAGAAATTACTTAGACGAGTCTTTACAAAATACTTCAATTAAAATTTGATAAATAATTTTATTGATATGAACAATATTTTGGAGAATGGCTAATAAGAACATAGAATAACTACTCTGGAAATCCAGTTTCCCTTGGGCTTCACTGTATTTTGTGCTAAGTGACTGATGTCTCTGAAACGGTATGTGCTAAAGGAGTTAAGCATGAAAATTTAAAGTTCTATTCTTGTAGCAGAGATGCTACCTACTAGAAAATGTGTCTAGCCAATGATAAAAAGCTCCATCTAGGTCTAGATGCCAGTTCAAATCCGTTCTCTGCCTACTCAAACTAAGCGATAGTCTCTAGAGGTTGCACAAAGGATGCAGGTGGCAGAAGGAAATTGAGCATGGGCAGAGACTGCTTCTTATCAAACTACGTGTCAAAAAGGATGTCAGAATCATACCTGTTTTTCTGAAATTCTTATCTGATAAGCCCATATCTTACCATGGAATGACATCTATGTAGGCAAAACAACAACAACCTTGCTACAAGATATGGAGAAAAGCCTTATTCGTTTCACAAACAGAACGTCTCCAGCCATGACCTAATACAAGGCTGAGTTGAGACATCGCCACAATTGCGCCCTTTGGTGAAGCCTATGCCTTTCACAGCACCCTGGGAAGTATAAGGTGCAAATGCTCACGTACTCCACCAGCACTGGAACACACATATCCAGACCTCTGAGCTCTTAACCTGATGCATGGTCATGAAAAGTGAGGTGTAGATCCAGTTAAATGATAAATTCTTTGCTTGAGAACAGATTATTTTTTTTCCTGTTCTTCAGAGTTTATCTAAACCAATAGATTTTTTCCAAATTTGTAACTCAATTCCCAAAGGTATCTTCTGAATAAGGTATTTCTAATCATTATTTTACCAAGAGAGAAGCCTTTGACAGGATAGAGGGCAACAGACAAACTTAGTCTGTGAAGTAGCAAGAATCTCTGTCTTCCGTCTTTTGCTCACATCCCTGTAACCTGACTTTTCAGAGAATCCTTTTCTATAGTGTAAGAATTCAATTTTTCAGTATGTAGTCATTTTAAACCTTTGCAAAACATGTTTGTGAAGAAATACAGAATTTTATAAAGTGGATTGTCACACTATATCAAGCATTTAATCTTTCATTAAAAATCCTTGCTTAAGGGCTTGGCATTGATGGTATGATTTGTTCTACTCTTTGAAATACAGTATTTGAGTTTTTATTTAGGACAGTAGCACTTGAAAAAATAGCTATCCATTTATTTTATGGCTCGTTGAAAATCACCAGACCGTACGACTCTTAGCCAGTGAACACTGGATCTTCTCAAATTACCACTACTGATCAAGCTAGCCAAGGTTTTCTTAAGTCAAATATGCACATATTTTAATTTACTTCCTAGTTTTAATCAAGACAACTTCCTGTTTATTTATTTTTTTTTATTTCATAGACTTCCTTTTTGTATTCATTCTGGATTGTACGGTTAAATTCTTCATTTTCTGTGGAAAGAAAATTATGCATTTTTATTTGCATGAGCTGCTACAGCTGTACAGTATTCACATGTTCATCCTAAGTGTCTGAGAGGGTATCAAACCCAGCAGATACTGTTCAGTGTTACAGAAGAGAAGCAGTATTGAAAAGCATAACAAAGTCCTCTCTGGGATACATCAACAATGTCTGAGTTGGGTAGCTCGAAATGCTAACAACATGCCATCTGTGTTTTAGCGAGGGTTAGCTACTGCTTAAATGATTGTGATTAACAGCCAGAGCTTTATACACTAACAAGCCAAGTTTGATTGTAATTCTTTGGAGAGTAATCATCCCTCTACCCTGCAATTATACACAATGTGTGTTGAATTAGAAGCAAAGAAAAAGAACACGAAATAACTTTCAGCCTTGGAAAAGTAGGCTATTGAACAGAAGCCAAAGGTGAGATGATTGGTGAGAACTGTGACTCATTGTAATATTGCTGATATACCAGAAAAAGATCAAAGGAAATGTCAAGTTGAACAGTTACTGGGAAAAAATAAGGAACATGCCAGGAACATAACTTACATTTAATAGGCAGAGAATCAGTGTGTAATTTCAGAAAAAAAACCCAAAAAGCAACAAACAAAAAAACCACAAAAACATAAACCTTTGATTTTACAACAGAATTGTGAACTATAGAAAAATTTTGACTTTACCTCATTCCTTATTTCTTTTGCTGATAGCTAAGTGTTGAGTGACTACTTTCACTTGTGCCCACTCACAACAGACTTGCTTTTGCCTTCCCTTTCAAGTTGATCTACAGCTATCATAAGCAGGACTTAAAAGCTATATAAAGTTCCATTGAAATCTTTACATCTAGGTTAATTTTGTTGAGAAAGGAGGAAGAAAAATACTAATAGCCAAAAAGTAGTTTTTTTCAGCAGAAAATTAGCCTTGGTTACAATATAGACACAAGGGGATGTTCCTTTTAAAGTTTTTTTATTCATCTCTTTAAAGAATGTTTAAAAAACAGACATTGGTATCTCATGATTGTTAATAATTTCCGCTCCTTCGTGACAAGCAGCCTGTAGCTGAGGTCACACCAACACAGACTAGAAACCACAGCTGTAACTCCTGGAGGTGATATGGAATCATCAAAGGGCTAATAAAATGTTTTTAACAATTTCCTTCTGAACTTTCAAAACAAACAGTGCAGCCAAACTTATGTTTGAAGTATTTAAGGAAAACAGTGGAATATTTAGCCTAGGACAGTGAAAATGTTCCCCCTGAAGTGTAGTCTTCTTCTCATTCCCAAAGTAGGGCTATTGCTCATTGGACAACAATTCTGTCTCCAGTCTTACAGTTCTCTTTTCAACCCTTTCCCATCTTGCACCAAATCTGTTTTTCCCCTATCCTTGCATTCTGCAATGCTGCCTCAGGGACAGAGCTTGCTGCTGCTGTCCTGAGAAGAATAAGAAGTTGAAGATGTAGCAAGGCAGAAAAGTATGGTGCAAGACGTGGAGTCTGGTTTGCTATACCTACTGCTAGCAGAGTAGGTGGGACAGGGAGAAATCTCTCTCCCAGATTTGCAACCTCCTCTGTATTTCCTGCCTCTGAGAGAAAGAAACTGTCATCAGGCCGCCTTTGCATGACTCTGCCACAGGCAAGACAGGCAACTCGGCCAGAACTGCTGCTTTTTGTGGAGCGCTACTCAAAGCAGCTCCCTGCTTCACACAGGTCTGGAGCATCCCCCACCTTCGCTCCTTCCAACAGCACTGGGCTCCTTTCCCTCCCGTGGCAGTTTCACATTCACACCATCGTGACTTGCTCTCCTATCCAATGCACCTACAGTTTTCCTGCTTTGTGTCAAATAGGAGGGTTAAAGAAGTGGCCATTTATAGGCCACATCTGCTCCCTAGTCCCCTTCTCCAGCAACATAAGCAGCTTTTGCCTAGGTCCCTAATCATCTATAATCTTCTTCTTCCTGCCTGATTAGCTTCTATTCTGCCAATTTGGTGCTTTTCTTGAACACCCACTCCATCACTCTCTGCTTCTCTAACAGCCTGTGGAAAAATGCTTTTCTCTTTCTTTTTTAACTTTTTTTTTTTTCCCTCCTTTAATCTCTCTTGCTAGCTCAATGCTCCCCTCTTCATACTTTTCACCACAAAATACACATTCTTATTAAGAATATTTATTAGCTTCAAGAAAAGGAGTTAAGCCTCTGAACTGCATTTTTTTTTTTTTTAAGGTGCAATAATACTGACCCTAAAACAGCAGTTTCCCATCACCACCACAAACACAAGGCAAAAGGAAAAATATTCCACAGTCACGTGAAATAAATACACCAGATCATCACCTGTGTCCCTTATCTTGGAGTAACTACCTATCCAGTTCTGCTGATACTTATCCCCAGTGGTAGGACAGAGATTTTGCAGCACATTGTCTGGGGGGCACAGGGTATGAACTTGAATTTACATGTGGTAACAGGTAAGAAAGTTGATTTTAAAATGCAAAGCAAATCAACTCACTTTACATATCTGTCAGTTGCTTCATCTTTTAAAATCCAATGCTTTTTTTGATTGATAGGTCTCATTTATTTACAAAATGAACGTGTTGGAAATGGTAATTATCTTTATCTCTTTTCATCCATTGATACGATTAAGAGATTTTTCTTACCATATGAAAAATTTTTGATTTTTTCACTGCCTTTTTCATAATGATGGTATCTCAGCAAATCTGATCCCTGTAGAGGCCCTGAGATTTCTGAGATTCATTGTTCATCTTTGGCAGGCTTTACTATATATATGTTTAGGATTATTTTCTGCAAGAATCATATGGAATATTCCAGAACCACTATCACACTTCAAAATGTAACATGCAAGCATGTCAAGAAAATAAGGACTTTAATTATTTTTTTCAAAAAGGGGAATGAAAACTCATTTTTTGATTAATGTTTTCTCTAGTCATGTTCACATTTACTGCATAGCCACGGCACTTCTAATTCTGAACCATCGACCAGGCTTCCATCGAACTCTGCGCGGTTGGCAGGAGAACGAGGGAGCATCAGCCATGAGCCATTGCTCAGTATCCTAGATAGCCCTGTCAGACGTCTTTTATCAGAGCAGTATTACCCTTGTTGCTAGACTGGACATAGAAATGGCTTTCAAAGTGGCCACATGTTGATATACACACTCGAAAAATGCCTAGATAAGAATCAAACCCAATATGAGATAACTCAGATTGCCCCTGAGGACCCGCAAACTTGGAAGGAAAATGCCAAAGAATAACGGCGTTCCCATGAGGTGAAGCAGAGAACTGCCAGTTTATTTACTTTAATTGCTTAGAGGAATCGCAGAAAAGCTGCCAAGAAGAGAGAATCGTGAAAGGAAGGAAAAATATTTTTTCTTTTTAACACCTTGCTCCCCCTCAAGAGCAGCTACATATCAGAGCTTCACTTGGTCACTAGACCAGGTGGGAAGACACAGACATACAGTCTTATTTCCATAAAAATATGAGAGATTCAATTTGCATTTCATTGTGGAGATCTGTTATTACGAAGTCTTTAGAGGTGCCATGCTAAAATATTAGCCTTTTTCAAAGACGTTTTCCAAAGTAAAGAATCTTTTCTGAATTACTGCAACTAAAAGTATATATAACCAACAAATTTTTGTTATAGATATAGTAAATATGTATATATTAAATATATACATTTCCTTATATATATATATATACCCACACTACAGCCAACAGTTTTTGCAGTCTACCTTTGCCAGATACTTTGACTGTCAGTTTCTGTTGTGTATGAAAGCAGATCTGTCCCAAACTTCAATGTGTGTTTTTATAAAGAGTGGTATCATCTTCCTAGATACAGCTATTAGGTTTACAGGGATCAGCAGCTTTCTCTGTTGTCAAATTCCATAAAAGACGACCACCGAGCAAATAAAAGCACAATTATTTTTAAGCCTATGCAGTATAAATTGGAGGATGGATCTGTATCTTTGATACCTGTAATTCTATTTGAACTTGTATCTTGGATTGTTTTGGCCCAAAACCAGAAAAGAGGGAGAGATTTAACAGTTCAAAAATAATAGAAGGTTAAATTCTAGTGAATCTTTAAAGCACTAAGTCATATGCACATGTGCGTGTATGTGGGTTTTTTTGTATATGTTTGTATAGATGTATACAACAATCATTGAGAAGGTATATTAGAAAATTAGAAAAGCTTGCAGTTTTAAAAGTATTAACTGAAAATGTCTATGACTGACAAAGTCTGAAATACTTTTGATTCAGTGTGGTATGGAAAAGCAATACACAGGGCAAATTCTGCCTGAAATCCTGTATTAAATTAAGACAAAACCGCAGCCTTCGAAGATCAATAGCTTAAAGCTCTCTTATGGGGAGAGGTCATGTGGGTGAACATCTCTCAAATACCCGCTATAACTATACTAGAAATAAATAATTAACATTTTATTCCATGTATCTATTTTTATACTATATTCATCTTAAAGCCATCAGTTACATTCCAAACTGGCTTGTTTAAATTTGTATCCCTTCATTATTGGCTTAGAACCTGGCAGTTAATGTGCAGTAATCAATGTCCATAGTAGAGCCTTGCTACAAATGATGTTGTGCCTACATTTTTCAAATACTTCTATATCAATATTTTGAGATGAATACAAATGTGTGGAGTTTTCTAATAAGAAAGCTGTCTTCCTGTCATTCCTTTGGGAATATATTTGCAGAAATTAAACAAGCTTTTGGAAGCTTCGGAAATAAAAGATGAGTAAGATAAAATGCACCTACACGGGCAAAATTCTGTGGTCTTGTAGAGAGACATTTGGTATGTGAATCAATTTTCTGTATGCCAGCTTTGAAGTGGATAGCATTTTCTTTTAAGGTGTGAATGAAAGAATAAAGCTTTTAAAAACTTTCCTAGGCTCAGATTCTACTATTGTGCTTTGCATAGCTAGTTGGACACCAGCGGAAAGAGTAGCCATTCAAACTCTTTGCCTGAAGGCTGTAGAGAGATATTTCCATTTAAAATCCAATCATAGTCTCAAAGCAATCCGCAGTCCTGTATCAGAACCTTATGCAAAAGGATATTGGATGGCAGAGACATTGACCATCAACCAGATTAGATGAAAGAAATCTCCATTCACAGGAGTCTTCAGACAATAATTTGCTGATGATTAAATAGAAAGACTCTAACAACAATCTTCTAACGTATTTGAGAACAGAAATCCACAAGACTGGATTTCTGAAAAGGCCCAGCTTTGCCTTGCTTATCTTAGTGCAAGGAGCTCAGGTGAAGGTCATCACCGGTATCCATAGTTCGGTAGGATGGTTTCTTCTGTCTGGATTAGAAAATCACAAAAAGAGAATCATTTACTGCATAAAATGCAGTTTAAGTGGTTCCACACTGGGTCATTAAATCCTTCTAAAATGACGGAATGGGCGCTATGATGATTGGTACAAATCTCTGCTTTTGAGAATCACCACATTTACAGCTGCAGCCATCGGGGCAGTTAAGGTGAGCATCCAGGGCACAGGATCACACCAAGCACAGATAAACGCACCACACATGGTATAAAACCTGCACCCCAGATGCTCCCAGTCTTCACTAGAAGGACTGTGCATTATTGCAGCTGGGAGCATACCCTTCACTTGGGCTCAGAGGACAATAATTATAAATATAGTTTAAACTCCCTAGATGTTCTTTAACTTCTAATTGAAGTTGCTTTATGCTAGTGCTTGCTTACAGAACCTTTACCATGAAATAAAATAGTGACTTTACTGCCCTTCCTCCTTCTTTATTTTTATATTACTTTCTGTTTTGTGCCAGCTCTCTCCTTTTGCTCCCTTCCATGATGTAGACAAAGAGGGAACAAACAGTTCTAATTTCCCAAATCAAATCTCAGATCAAAATATACTTCCAGCTGAATTCACTCTAATTCTTAGTAATTTAAAATAATTCTGGTTTAGTCAGATTCCAAACCATTACATTCTTTCTGTATTTTTAAAATGCTTTTAATAAAATGTCATTGCACAGTAGTTCCACACTCTCTTTCACACACACAGACACACACACAAATATCACTGGGTATGGGTATAAACTGCGTGCAATAAAGATATAATAAAGATAAATGTAGATTCTCTTCCCACTGTATCTTTCATTTTTCCGAAAGACTGGTCTGCTGACAGACTAACTTACTGAGAGATTTTATTTGAAATCATAAATAACTTGCATTCACTGATCTAAATTAAATTAATTTTGTAGCAGTAGGTCTACAAGTAAAAGTATAATAAAGAATAATGCAGGTTGAACAAAAGCAAGCTTGAAATATTCATCATATAAAGAAATTATCATTCCATTTTACATTCTTAGAGCAATTGACATTGAAAAACAAGTGCCCTTAAGAGCTGTGCTTAGAAAATAAAATCTTTGAATCAATGTTAAAATCACCTCTGTTACCACTCAGAGATTACATGATATGCAGAGAACGTATTCTGTTATGGATGTAACAAGAGCATCAATAAACCTCACATGTTTCTTTTCATTGCCTGTTACACAATCCTGAAACACTCACTAAACCAGACCTATCTGATTCCCAAGAAGAGCTGAGAGAGCCTGAAAAGCTGGATGACTCCATTACCGACTGGTGAATCCAAAAATGCCTCAGTAGCCCTGATCTCAGAAGCTTCCCCTGTACGCAGCTCTTTCAGAGAACAAAGGTACTGCAAACACAAACAGTCTTTTGAGATCAAGAGGAGAACAATTCAGCTGAACAAAAAGGACACATACATTAAATTAGTTGTGGAGAAATGTAAGTGGGCATCTCAGGCCTCTGGGGTTGAAGCATCCCTGTTCTGCAGGATTACACAGAACACTGACATCTTTTCTTACATCTCTCTTTTATCTATGACCCTACTCCTCCTCAGGTCCTGATCCTTCAGCCTAATTGATTTTCCCTACTCTCTGATTAGCCACTGGGGTGAGATGCTCTCCATGGGCTGAGTAGGACCAGAAAGGTAGTTCTGGTGCCACTGTTGCATGCCGGTGGGCACTCACAACAGCAAGGGAAGCATCACAAGGCTTCAAGCTGTAACCCTTTGAGACCTCTCCCCTCGGAGCTTGTTTATTAACCACAGAGCAACAGCAAGTCAACTGCAAAACACAGGGCAATGGTCCCCAGCGGCTTTCCAAGCGCCAGGCACCCACGACAGCGGGTCACACTCTCCCATCTGATTACAGTCTCATTTTTCACTCTTCCTCCAGTAGCCATATGCCTAGTCAGGATCACTCCAACACCTTACTGCCTGTGTTTACCTTTCACTACAACATTTACATCTAAATTCAACAGCAGGAAATTGTAATTTAGTGGAACTTCTGATTGTGGAAAAATAATTGCCAGCACTAAAGGTTCATGGCAAGCATTTTAATAGCCATAAAATTAGGGCTTTTGTTTCCACAGCTAAAAGACAATAGAGTATCAATACAAAGTTTTTTTCCCCAGGCCAATAACTGAAAACATATTCAATCTAGGTATTCTGCATGTCGGCTGACGTATTCGGATACTTCACACAATCCCTGGCAATGTTTATCTGATTGAGCCATTGCCAAAAAATAAAACAATTTGGAACTCAGCACAGGGTACTCAGAACCACTTGTTTTGCTACTTCCTACTATAAGCATGGTAATAGAAAAATCAGAAATTTGAAGCCTGTCTATATTACACTATTTATTTTTTTCCTCTCTACTTTGCATTTTTCTTCCAAAGCAGTCACTAATTTAGGACCACCCTTTGGATGTGGTCCAGAATACATGACTCAGAAAACAGAACTGACAAATGATATATGAGTATCAGCAGAAAACTGCAGCAGAAAACGCCTCTTCCACATTCTGAAAAGGTTCTCTCTTTGGCTTAAAAGGCTGTATTAGCCCATCAACACAGTCTTGAGACAGCTTTCTCACTTGCATCTACTCTAGAATAACATAAGCTAACAAATTACAAAATAACCAATTCCTTTGTGCTGTAGTATTGCTATTGTGCCCTGTCAGAAGGCATTGAGAACACACAGGAAAGTGCTTAGTTTAAATGAAGGGGTAGGTGGTACTTATTCCTACATCAACTTAGATTTGATCTAGAGCTCACGCAAAACTAGCACCATGAGGCAAGCCTACGCTCAGAGGTGTATGCAAGGCAAGTATAACAGTATAGACACAGTCAATCATGCATCCAAATTATAACTGAGCCGCAAGGGCAGCATTCTAAACCATATAACCATGTAACTTGCAGGCTACAGCAGTATCTTACAGAGTAATAATGAATTCTTGCATCCATACAACCACAGACAAATCAAAGCCTTTTTATCAGTCCAGTTACAGCAACTTATAATCTAATTATTAGAGTTTATTCCTCATAATAACATAATAGAAGCTGATATGCACAAAGTTTTCCATTTCTCTGGTCTTTTATTCTGACTTCTTATGTATCGGTATGGTGAGTATCCAGCCCCTAAATCACTTGATGACTCTAAGTTATGGTGGTTGTCTATGAAACGTTGCCTTTAGAGCATGTCCAGAACTGCCAGAGCCTGCACATCTAAGTCACTCATCTCCAGCAGATCAAGGGGTTCACTCAAATCAGCTGAAGGGCCACTAGTTGCAATAATCCCACACCAGCAGCCTAAGGTTCAGTTGAGAGCAAAATACTGCTTTTGATTAATTACATTAAAGTACCTCTGAAGATAAGCTTAATCACCAGGTTACACAGCCACTGATCCAGTGGAGGTAGTATCCAGCCTGAAATTACTAGTTCCAGTCATTGTAATGATTGTTCTCCAAATATGAAACATCAAGAACATTGTTTTTTAGCTGAGATACCAGCAACAAAACCACTTTCTTGTCATAATAAAGAGGGTTCCAAGTGTATAGACATGACCCAAAATGAAGACTGTAATTCCAGAACTCACAGTTCACTATTTTTGTGTATTTCTTTTGTGGAACAAAACATTTATATTATATTTTTGCAGGAATGAATCAACAACATCCTTAGTATGAGTCAGAAATATGGAAGCGTCCCTGAATGTTTTGACTTTTTACCACCACCGGTTTGCTGTGCACTAGCTTGAATTTACTTTCATGGCTTCTCTAAATTTCATTGCCTGACAAAGGTTTTTATGGTGATAATACAGATATTGAGAAGGAGCATCCATAGAGAATCACAGAATCATAGCACACTGAGTTGGAAGTAACCTTTAAAGATCATCTAGGCCAACTTCCCCTGCCATGGTCAAGGTCATCTTCCACTAAACGAAGCTGCTTAAAGCCCTGTACAGCCTGACCTTGAACAATTCCCACAATGTGGCATTCACAGCTTCCCTGGGAAGCCTGTTCCACTGTCTCATCACCTGCATTGTAAAAATTTTCTACCTTATATCCAGTCTAAATCTACCTGTATCATGTTTCCCAAGCTGCTTTTGCCCACAGAATCCTCAGCATGCAGAACAGGACCTGGTTGCTTTACCTTCTTCCTTCCTATCACAGAAAATACAGAGTGGATATAGTTTTGCAACAAGCTGTTTGGGTGCTTTCACCTGGCATTGTGGCACCAACAAGGAAAATTCTAGTTGAACTACTTATGTATAATTATTCTTCTGCTGCATTCATGGCTAGCAGCAGACAGCTAATAGAAAGAGCAGAGAGACAGGCTGTTACAACCCTGGAAGTGGAAATCTCTGCCAGGTAGAAAGAACTTAAACTGTCATTCCAAACAAGGTTGGAAAGGTCGTGCTGATGCTGAAACAGTTTGCCTTACACAGAACAGCCTCTTCTTTATGGAACTGGTAATGGAGAAGAGTCACTACATTCAGTCTGCAGGGAATCACTTATTAAATGGGTCAGAGAATACATATTTCAAAAGTTAGACTGTTGGCTATAAAAGGTGTAGTTTCATTCTATAATAAACACGAGCTTGATGTTCACAGAAATAACACTGTCAGAGTTGCCCTTTAGAACATTGATCCAGTGCTGGTAAATATCAGGAAGAGGACAGAAAGCTCGCTGCAAGTACAAGCCATGGACATTATGTTATTGAATTGCAGTGAAAGCAAAATAACATGAATAAACCAAGCTTGATAAACTCATAATGTCAAATATTTTTCTCAGTAATACAGTACCTGCAAACAATCTGCACTGCTGCCCATAAAGAAAAACGCATTTTAATAATCTAAATATTTGCCCGCTAGTCCCAACTGATTTGTCAGTAACAGTGTTAATGTGCTAGGAATGGTAATGCAATGATTTTGAAAACACTTTTATGCTTCCTTTGATATTCCAAGTGTCTCAGTTGCTGTCCATGAACAAGAAAATCACATAATTACTTCTGCAAAGAAGCTTGTCATAATCCGATATTTAGTACAGACTTTCTTTAGAATGTGAATTCTGAAATACTAAACTCAATAGGAAACAGCAAACAAATGCACGTACTTTTCAATAAAAATGGCCTTGTGCTGACAAAATCATAGACTGCTAATGCACTTCTTAGATTGATAAATCAGAATGTGAAAACTGAAATATATTACTTCCCTGTCCAGTTTTTCATTTGCATAAGTTATCTCAAGGTCTCCAACCAAATTACTTGGTCTCTTATCTGAAATCAACAGATATGAACCACTCCAGTGGTTCAGCACCAATTTTCCCTTGTTTTACTACAGTTTCCTTCCAAGCTCTTCACCTCCTACAAAGCATCGAACCTCATGAGATCAAACTGTGAAGGTGAAGAAAGGGATTCCCACAACAGATAGATGGCCAGACAATAAAAAAGATCCTGAGATGAGATGACTTGCATTTGTTTATAACCACATTTTTTGTCCATGGTTCAAAGGCAGTAAGAAAAAACAAGACATAAAAATAGCACAGCTTCATGGGGCACACAGGCAGGGGTGAGAATCAAAAACTTGAAGGGAACAAGTATCTCAACATAACAGATAATACACTCTGTGCACAAAAAAAAAAAAAAAAAAAAAA
>VWZK01021436.1:81021-116416 GCA_013396935.1 Baryphthengus martii
AAAAAAAAAAAAGCATTTTTTGACAAATCCTGCAAGTGCTTCTTGGGCATTGTGGTAATAAAACTCAAAACTCAAAAAGCAGTGCTTGCTTTGAGAAGTAGGACCTTACAGTTCAAATGCAAGGAAGTCTTCCTCAGACTGCCTCTGAAGGTTAGCCAACATTGCTCTGTGCAGAAAGCTGTTC
The DNA here is from genome assembly GCA_013396935.1 of Baryphthengus martii. Taxonomy (NCBI): domain Eukaryota; kingdom Metazoa; phylum Chordata; class Aves; order Coraciiformes; family Momotidae; genus Baryphthengus; species Baryphthengus martii. The sequence continues at coordinate 81,206 of VWZK01021436.1, forward strand.
CTCAAAAGAAGAAAGTTAGCCCTGAACTCTGCCTCTGAAAGGTGACAAAATGCCATTGAAATACAACATCACTGGGCACAAGAAAAGCTTTGCCGATTTTCTCTGAGGCCAGGAGAAGCCCTATGAAAAGAAAAGAGGTGCATCCTGCAATGCCTTCTTTCATTTCTCTATACACATTCCTTAGTTAGTTAGTTTGTGTGGAGATTAATAGGAAATTTAAGAACAAGATTGCTTAGTTCAATCTGGTTCTCTTGGTAGAGAAAGAAAAATGTTTGCTGGAAAAAAAAAGAGAGCGCTACAGTAGGAAAATCAGGGAAAACTGTGTTTGATGATGTGAAGCAGCAGCAGTTTCCTTAAAGCTAAGACAATTGCAACAGGAGAGGGAAGAGACAGCAACCAAAAATTGCTAAGAACTCTGAAAAGCAGATATTTCAGCCATGCAAGGCTGTATGTGGTTTTGAGCAGACTTTCTTTGGTCTTTTGGTTGGCTATTTGCTCCCTCTTTCCCTTTACTCCATGTGCCATGTTACCCGCATAACCTTTGCTGCTGCCATGTTACACCCGTGTGGACAAGTCATACAGCTCCCCCATCACTTAGCTGCTTCCCCTTCCACACCAGAAAACAAATCTTAGACTTATCTGTCTATTTAGATTGAAAGTGTCTTGGGTAAACTGCCTGTTACATAGAGTAACTGCTCCACACAGGATGGGCTCATTTTAGCTAGTCTCTAGGCATTACTTGAGTATATCTCTTCAAAGACTCAGGAGAAAAGAGTATAGAAAGCCTTTTTTTTTTAAGAAAAAAATAAATCTGGATCAGATTGTTCTGTCTCTATGACAGATTTTGCTACACTTTTTGAAATACAAACTTGTGGATAGTAAATGGTGGTGTAAATCAAACATATAAAAAAGGAGGAAACATAAATCAAAGTCACATAATGACAAAAGAGAAATATTTTGGTTAAACCAGTAAAGGAAGTTTGAAGTTTAAATCATTTTACAAATAGTTAAAATATGACCTTGATCTTCTGTGTTACTCAGGTACACGTTTGCCATCGACAGTCCAAATTACCATGCGGTAGCTTTATTAAAAAAACAACACATCTCACAAATTACCAAACATTCATCTTTGAATGCCTTTTAGAATTAGTTTTCATGCTTGAGGGAACTAAGAAGTAGTTGATTTTATAAGAAATATAATGCTATTCCTGAAAACTGCTGAACCTTTTAAATCCCACCAACCAACACAACACAAGAACCACTCTAAATGTCACCAGTTGCAGTCTGTACCTTTCTTATACAGAAGAATCAAACTCTTAAGGCAATGTAAAAATATCTGTGCAATTACTAAAACAATGCAAAAAATAAACTTATTTTATCCCAAGGGTCTAATCCTGGCAACAGTCATACACAAGAGTAGTTTTATTCCAGTGTGAACAGACACAATGAAGAAATTTACTACAGTAAATATTCCAGAGCAAGCTTTTCCCAGATCAGTTCGGAAATCTATAAAGAAACCATGTTAAGAGCTCAGGTAAAATTGTTTTCTACACTTACATAGTTTACATTTGAATAAAATTACGTAAAAATATGTAATTTAACTTTAAAGCCGTGCTAGGAAATTGAAAGAATTGCTTGGTCTTTTCCCCTCCATTGGCTATTAAAAAAGGCAATTAGAAATTGAATAAAAAGTGAGATATTATCTGAACTGTAGGTGTTGTGAAAACTGTGCAGTGAAAATTAAAATACTAGTTTGTGCTGCAGCCATAAATTACTAAACTAATTATCTAGTAGCAGGCATAACTGAATCATTCAAAGGGGTAATTAGCAATCAGACATAATGAGTACTGCTACTATTTCTTGTCATACTGTATTTAGCTTCTGTGCAGCGTAGAGGAACTGAATTATTTCCTACCCTTCTCGGAGGGCATTACTGCTATATTGAGTGCATCAGCCCATATTATTACTCCCAGTAGTTTAATTCCTCACTGGACTGCATACTTCTGATTCCTCCTGTCAAAGTTTTGCCTGATCTCCTGGGTCCTTTTAAGCAGGTATCATCTTCACAGTTTCCTCCTTGGCCTTAGCATAAATGTAAACCGCAATACAATCAAATTACATGGCTCTTTTATTATTTATACTGTATTTCTGTCGGTGGATATATGCTGCATCTTATTGGTAGTTCATGTTTTCTATAGGACTTGGACATTTTACACAGTATAAAATGGAAGACTTGCATATAACTGTATATCCAGAGACAGCAGAGGGAAGTCAGGCTGTTAATGTTGACCTTTGAGATATGAAGGTGTAAATCCATGTACGGTCTTGATCAAAGGTAGTTTGGAGGAAACTCTTTTTTTTTTTTTTTTTTCTAGCAAGTTCAACATGCACACTTCCCAATGAATAAAAACTACAGAAAAGAAGTGTTATTTTACTTGGAAAAAAGACAGCACAGAGAATTCAGATTCCTCAGCTAATACATTCTGCTTGGGGTCTGGTTTAACTTTTGAACACAGAAGTTTTCTGTCAGCCAGTGTCTTATTGTCATAAGCTTCACATTACTGATGGCCTCTTATTTCGCTTAAAGTTTATGTATATGCACATGCTCAAGAATATATCACAGAGTCTGGTAGAACGTGTCTTTAGGAAAGCCAGATTCTACCAATATCCTTGCATTTTTACAGCACAGTCCAAGGACCAGCTAGTACCCTACATCAGTAGAGAAGCTGATCATCTATGAAAACGCAACTAACAAAATTTGTCTAACTCAGAAGTTGAAAGAAAATAGAAAATAACACCAGTTTTGGGGCCAAACACCAACCTCTAATTTTCTTCTTATTTAGAGTAAGCTCTTACCCTCTTCTACTCCAGATTTCTGTCACTTCATCCAGACTCTGAACAGTCTTTCTTGAAAGTGCCATCAATTTACAGTTTAGCACTGCTGGTTGTTGGTTACAGTCACTGTACTTTGACAGAAGAAAGATCTTTGAAACTTTTCCCAAAGCATTCTCTAATTGATCAGTTCAGCCACAGCATTTCAAAAGTGGGGTGGTTTTTTTGTTGTTTGTTGTTATTTTGGTTTTTTTTTTAATCTTACCAGGGAGAGTAATTTCTAAATATATTTATATTATCCTAAAGTTTTTACAGATTTTCCCTCTGTTTTGGCTTTCTGTAAAGTGTTGGGACCACTGAAAAGAATGCTGTAGTGAAGGAAGTACTACTCTGATATGACAAGTCTAGAGTTTAAAATATTAACAATTTGTTATATTATGTTAATATTAGACATAATAATAAATAATATTCACTAATAAGTGATTAGGTATCAATGTTCAAATTTTTTCAGAATTTGCAACTTCAGGCAAAATTTTCCTCTGCACTCCACCAACTGTCAAGTACTCTGTGTCTTTATCAATATTTTATGGAATGAGCAAGTCCTTACTTACAGGGATCTGGGCCAGTACCGAGCTGCCAAGGTTGAACTCCTTGCACTGCGTTGACACCGTATAGCAACAACACAAGAAATCATTGAAACTGTTTTCAAGAAGAAATCTCACTAAACACAGCACAACTTCCATATCAGAATAAGCAGAATCTCCTTCCCTCCACACCAATTTTTTACTTTGAAACTTGCAGTGACATTACTGTTTGCTGTTGGGGTGAAAGGAAAGGAAGAATTGCAATGCAGGGGTTTTGATCCTCCTGCCTGTGGACAGGCTCTTTATCACATCATTTACTTGCTCACATTTGTGCTTCTACAAAGGCCAGGATTTGGCATATGATAGTTTGGCCCACATTCCCAAAAATAGATTAAAATAATTTAGTGCCAAATTAGCGCTTGTGGTTGAGCAAACACTGACTGTAACATCAGCGTTGCTCTATTTAAAAAGCAGAAAGAGATTTTATGAGCTGCATCTACTTTTTATTTAGTATCCATGTGTTGGTAGCAGCCCCTCTCTGAATAGATGGATAAAGTGTCTCCTTGAGTCAAATCTGAGTCTGTTCTACTAGTTTTGAGAATCTGTTACTTCTATTTGAAAAAAATCCAATCCTCAAGAAACTGCTCAGCCCCAAACACCTAAATGTGCATATTGGTGTAGCAGACCGAAAAGATTTTGTTGTATTTTTGCCAAGTACTTCTTGCAGGTAAATTGTGTTTGAATTAAGGTCTCCAGGAGTTACAACAGTATCTTTCTTGCAATGTAACTACCAGTTCCATGGCTTTAGACTGCAGATTTACATTGGTCTTTGCATTTAAATAGCATCTACGATGCTAGTGCCACAGTCCTGAACACATTCATTGAGGCCAAGCAGGTGCATATACAGGGTTCAAAATAAACCAGATTAATAGCTATGTCTATGAAACAAATACATTACACTGCAGAAAGCACTGTTTTAACTGGGTTGTTATTAGTAACAGAAGGAATTTTGAATTCACAGAAGTTTTTTTCAACTGAATAAAAAAAAGAAAAATGTCATTTTCAGTAGGTTACTAAATTTCTCTTCAGCGAGACGCTGCAAATAATAGCCAAGTTTAGGACTATGAGCTACTATAACATTTATATTTGTAATAATTATAACTTCCATATTGCCATGCACATGTTCAGGGAACATCACAAGTTCAAACTCACCTGTATATTTTTTCTTATCGTATTTCCCTAGCATGCAAATTTTGGACTCTGTTTAAAAAACAGGTTAACAAGCTAGAATTAGGAAATGATTATGTTAAAGCAAATATCCAGAAACAAGTTTCAAAAGGATGACTCATTAAATTTTTAATTATACTTGTACCAATTCCTCTCACTGGACAGTTTGTTGGGTTTTTTTTATGAATTTCAGCAGCCATGAAAGTCAAGCCTTTATTCTTACTGCAGTTTCATCTTTATGTAATCCTTCCATGGAAGGATTTCTAGCATTCTTCTTTGATGTCAAGTGGTCACTATGAAAGCTAATATTCTTTCAAGAAATACAGAGATCCCTGTTCTCTTTTTTTCTTCATCTCCCCACTTTGTCCTGCCTTCTCTTTTTGTTATCAAAAGGAGAATTAGGGCATTTTGATTCATAATGCACATCACACAGATGGGTTAAAGCTCTTTGACTTTGATCTCTTAAAAATCTCTCAAACCTCTTGATCAAAGAATTCCTTCCTAAGATCTGAGTCCTGCAGCCATTGGCTGTTTCACTGAAATTGGTGAGAACAGGACCATTCCCAGGAGAGCAACCTGCAAGGCTGGCCTTGAACAAGTGGAGGTAGAGCGCTAACTTTCAATAGCTGTATTCAGATTTCCTCTGATTTGGCATTTGATACTTCCTCATTAACAACTCTTCTCTATCTCTAGCAACTGATCTATTTCTGCTGCGTAAAATCTAAGCATTTTCACATTTTGTGAGTATGAAGATTTAATCAGTGTTTATCTTCACTTATTCTACACACTTTCTACTAAAATTATTTTCATTTCAATCAGTTGACACTAGATTGCATACTTGACAGCTATGTCACAACAGGTTTCTAGTCAATAGCTACTTTTCCCCACTTTTATTTATTTTAAATAGGTCAGTCTTGGCAGCATTAAGAGGAAACACTGACTTGCAATTTACATTTGGACAGATAGCATCCTAAAAAAAAAAAAAAAAAGTTTAAAAAGGTGCTATATACACACTCATTTACAAAATGTGTACACACAAACACAAATCCAACAAAGTTAAGAAAATTTTAATGATTTAACCATCTTAGCAGAAGAAAGTTAATATAGAAAGACTCTGAGAATGTATGAGCTCTAGTTCTGGTTCTACTCCTGTGGTTTCACCAGAACTGCGTGAGGTTTGACCGACACCTCTAGCAGTATCTGGTCCTGCCAGCAAGATACTCTCTCTTAATTGGGTCTGTTGCCTGTGGTCTCTTATCATCCTGGAAAGCATCAAATTACTGTGGTTTATCGCACTCTAGATGCATCTTTATATAAAGAAGCCAGAGAGGGCCTCAATGGAAGCAAATGTTTCTTCTTAAGTATGGTTCCTCAGTGTGAACTTCAGTTTATACACTATCATTTAGAGCACAGCTGTAACCTTTATTCAGATATCAAATTCAACTTTGAGATTCATTAAGACCAAACAAGAGAAATGTTTCTTGCTTTCTGTTTCCACACTACCAGCAGTTGGTAATTCTAATCTGACATGGAATTGGGCTAAATTTCATGTTGAAATCACAGGTTCTCTTACCCACATCCTTATGCCACCATAATTACAGCAACGTATTACTGTTATAAAAACACTTGTCACAATTCCCAAGGTTATTATCTACCTGGTATATTAACTGGTATTCCAATCACTGACCACACACGTATGTTGGTAAACATTTTCTCATCTCTTTCCATGCATTTATCCATTTTTTACATAAATATGCAAACCTCAGGTGATAAGGTACTCAACCTTTAATTGAGAACGAACCTGTTCTTTTTGGGTGTTTTGACACCCAAAAGCTTTGGGTACACAAAACCTGTGATTACATTGCTCTAAGAGCAATGAACCGTATCTTATGGGAGGACTTTTGGAAGTGTAATTCCTACTAAGTAAAGTTCCCACTGGGTTTTCAAATTTTGGGCAGGAAAAAAAAAAAAAAACAAAGAAAAAAAAAAAAAAAAAAGAAACACAAAAAAACCACAACCCTCCAAAGAGACAGAATTGATATCTTTTTAGAGGCACCTTGTTCTGTCCCACTGCTTTCTGGGAGAGAGAACAGAAAGGAAGAAAACCATGTTCTTCTTTGAAGGGGATGAAAATGTTTTGGAGATAGACACCTTGAGTTATCCTTGCAGAATCATCCTCACAGAAGCCAGATAAAATGGCCAGAAACTAACTTTCTGAGATTAAAATAACTGACAGAAAACAATGTTTGTTTCAAAAAGTTAACTCGACTATTTTGATGGCAGATTTTAAGACATATTTTCAGAGTCTTAAAGTTTCTGTACAAATCTTTTCTAAATGTTGTCAGGTTTTATATTTTATCTAAAACTGTCACATCACATGTAGTTTTATCTCCCAGCACAGTAAAATATAATGAAAGGAACAACAAAAGGCACTTTCAGAAGCACACTTTAAAAAAGTATCTGTAATCCTAAAGTCCCCTCCTGAACTAAACTTAGCTACATGATTGCAACTGAAAGCAGAATTCCTCGCAGGTTTTAAATACATAGTTCCAACGAGAAACACTTAAGGCAGGAATCATGCCCTCACATACACTTCAGCAGCTGGAGTCCAGTACATGTTTTGAAGGCAGAATTTGCCCTTGAGGAGTAACATAAAGGACAGTCTCATACCCTTCGAGTCGGTCACACCTAAACATGATGCCAAGGGAGCACAGTACCAAAGCTGACAGAACAGCAACTGCATCTAGTAGATTAGAATCCAGCTTGTTAAATTAAAATATTTTTAATAGAAATATATATTGCCTATAACATAAAATTCAACAAAAGCTTTTCTTCAGTTCTCTAGATAGAACTGATAATTTTCTTTCCTATACTGGAGGCAAAAAGCACTTATTTTTACCGTTCTACTCTGCTTACACTTTGAGTTAGTAAAGACAGACTGTCGATGAAATTTTCAGCTCTGAAGCATACTAGATTATGAATATATAGTTACTCATTGCTTTTCATGCTTATACTTCGTAAAAATATAAAGACCTTAAGTTATCATTCTGGTTTTGCCACAATGATTAATTTTGCAATAATTTAAGGAAGCTATTCTTAGAAATTACCACCATGCCACGAAGCTTTCATATTCTCTGCATCAGAATACAATATTTGCTATGCAAGAACTCTGAAGTTTGTAAATTTGCATTCCTTCCAACACTGTATCTGTGCCCTTTTCTAGGTGGATCTTAAAATCTTAATAGTCTAAAATCTACGGTATTTAGAAATGAAGATTCACACAGATTCCATCTGAAGTCTCATTTCATTTGATTTCAAGTGCTGCTTAAACAAAATACACCAATTTATCTGTTATTTGTATTTTAATTTGCAGAAGAAAAAAAAAAAAAGAAAGAAAACAAAAAGAGGAAAAGCCTGCACAAAGACTTCAGTTATGGTAATTTTATGATAGATGCTATATTTGCTAAATCCAGCTCTGAACTCAGCTATGGTTATTATTCCAAACATCACGATAGCAGCATTGCTTCAAAGATCGACATCTTATTTCTGAAGTTCAGCATTCGACGGCACATTCATTTGGTTGAGCTTCTACCCTTCAAAAGTTCTAACGTATCCATTGTCTAATGACAACAGGCAGAAGTATCAAGCACTGCAGGAAAGCTCAGTGTACTCGGAAACGTTTTCTTTTAGCACCATTTCTGACTTCAGAATGCTTCAAAGAAAGCATCTTTGTGTACCTGCTCCATTTCAAAAAGGACAGTCACAATAAAAAAAATAAAAGTACTTCAATCTCTTAAAGTTAGATTAGAGTCTGATTTCACAGCATTCTTTTTTTGCAGGTTTTAGAAGGTAAATATCAACTTCATATACATATGTACTAAATACAGAGGGAAGACAGAAAGCAAGTTTGTAAGACTTCTAAATACAAGTAATTATCCTATACTTATTCATTAGAACTTCAGATTCTCATTGTGCTAGTAAAATATTACAAGCAAAATATAGTGAAACCTAGACAGAACTAATGTTTGGAGGTTTGTTGGGGTTTTTTTTTGGTTGTGTATATTCCATAAAAGAAGGAATTGCAGTTAAAGTCTTAGCAGGTAGAAGAGTACATGTCCTTAAAGGGAGAACCATTCTCAGTTTACTAGTTTATGAAATTTTCACTTATGAACAGGATCAGAACTATGAGGTTTCCTGTGCCAGGGAGTTTTGATACAATCTTATTGCAAAGGGTTAGATAAAACCAGCACAATATTCACAGAAAAAGGATTGAATAGCTTTGAGCTACTGACATGTACATCGAGTCAGCAGTTTAGCAATCTGCTGTAGCTATGGATTTCAGTGGCCCCCTACTTCGGTAGGATCTATGGTTTCCCTGTTTAGGTTTAGCACAAACTTACCAGAAATTTGCAACATCAACATAACCACTGTACAGTTTCTTCGTATATCTCTGCTTTTTTTGACATCAAGAGCATTCCAGAGAGGATCAAAGCTTGCACAAGCAAGTTCTTTTCAGAGATGCCAGTCAGCATAAATCAAGGAAATGGTCTCTAAGCAAGCAGTGTATCTGCCTGCTGGCGGAGATAGCAGGCTCAGATCTAGTATGGGCAAACCTCATGGTGTTAAAGAGGCAAGTGTTACAATGGCTGTCTGCAGCACTCACTGCTGACAGAAAAAAAATAATACGAAAGGAAGAAAAAGCCAAATATCTTCCTAAGTAATCAAAGTCAAAGATGAACAGTGGGTAATTATGCTTTCATTAATGTATTAGATTATTCTTATTCTGATAAGGGGGAAAATGTTCAGATGTCTTTCCCAAAGGAAAAAAACCACATTTGTACACAACCTGACGCATCAGAAGTTTTGAAAGTGACGGATTGTCTACTTGTCCTTGACCATAGCCTCAGAATCCTGTTTCCAATAGACACTTCAATGCTCATAAAAATAGCTTTTACAATAGATTTATAAAAGAATAGCTGAAGAGTAGTTATTACTAGAACTTGAATTTAATTTTGCAGAAAGTTCAAGTATCGGATTTAACAAGTTCAAAAAGATGCTGCAAGGCCCAGATCATTGCATTTGGTAGTTCTGGAATAAAAAATATGCATGAAGAAAATCAGCTGATATAATAGCGCGGTTTTGATTTATAAGAACTGAGGAATTAGGGAAAACTTCATAGATCTATGAACTCTAGTTAAAGAACTGGGAATTGGTATACATGAAAGACACACTTGCAGGACTACTTTTTAAAGAAAATTTTCCCACATATACAAATAAATACATGTTTGTGTATCAACTTAATACTGCAGTGAACTACACTGAAGTATCAGTTTGGGATTTTTTATTATTATGTTTAATATCTAGGTCTGTGATAGCATGTAAGGGACGTTTCGGAGGAACAGATAACATCAATAAGGTTGAAAATAAACTGAAATAGAATTCTCCAGAACAAATGGACTGCTTCCATTTTCCATCTCTGACCAAATCACTATAGTTTAATTGAAACAGATTGAAAGGAAGAAAGAGGAATAATGTTTATAAAAACTAATACACTAACCACAGTTGTCAGAAGTTTGTTACTCAAAAATACTTAACATCACAGAATATTAGATATATGCATTTTATCGAAAAATGATGACATTTGAATTACTGACATTTTCTTCCCTTCATGAGCCATTGAAAAATCACAAGCATTTTAACTGAAAATCTTATTGATGTTTTCAGGTCTCATGGCTGAAAGGAAATTTCTGCAGGTTGAAACTTCTGAAAAAGTAGCAGTTTAAACTTTCACAGTTTGAGATTATCTGATATTTTGAGCATTGAAGTCAAGAAAAACTGCAGTTTTGCCTCGCATTAATTCACTTTTCTAGTCCCATACTAAACAGAGAACACAGACCCTTCATTAAGGTGGTGAATGTTCAAGGTCTGACCTACAGAACTTTTTTACTCCCTGTTTTGTTTTATTCATAACTGTACACAAAATATGTAGAAGATTCACCTTTCTCCACCTAACATTTCCAGTCATACGCTAAAACAAGCGGAAAATCTTATGGCACTATACAATATTCACTTTACAATCTGTTGCTATTTTTAAGCATTGGGAAGGTTTATCTATTGCTTTGAAGAGGAAAAATCTCCAAGGATATATTTCTGATGCATGTTTCATGTGATGTTTTAAGTTCCTTACAGGTTTTCCTCCAAGACAACACTAGTAGAATGGCAATGGATGCTGCATAAAGAATTTCACCAATCTGAAGGCCAAGAGGTAGCTTATAGCTAACTAAAGTATACCTATGTTTTCAAGCACTCAATCAGCTAATTAGCACATAAAGTAGTTCAGAAACACCATATGCCAACTAGAAAGCACAGTTTTGAGGCCTTGTGAAGAATATTCTCTATTATCACTACCATCATCATAACTTTTTTTTAAAATCTTGCAGTAGGAAGCATGTATCACAAAGCAGAAACTAGCACAAGCTCAAAAGCTGGCCTGTTTACAGAGGGGACAATCCTGAAATGATGCACTGCAGATGTCACTGAAGTCACAGCTACAAGACCTCCATGGATTTCTCTGCTCAGAGTAAATGCAATGCTTTTAGTGCAAGATGGGCTCTTTGGAAAGGGTAAGATGTCACTCGGTACTTATAGAATCACCAAGCTAGCATGGAAGCATAAATATTATAAGGTAAATTTTAAGGCTGTTACCTTTTTAGCTGTTTTAACAGTTATGATTAATTCCAGGTTACTTAAGGAGTTGAAATAGCTGCAATGTTTCAGAAACAATTCAGGGTGTTAAACTTGCCATTAAATAATAGACTGAGAATGTACAAATAGTTAAATGCATTGTTTCAGCTGACTCTCTTTTGTTTCTTTTTTACATGAAGACAGCTGCCCCACCATGGCAGAAGAACAAATCTTCAAAACGGTAAAAATTAACAGTCTCCCACCCTCAGTCCACATATACCTACTGGTTTACAAAGTTAGCAAATAGAGTGCAATAGCTCATTTGTAATCAATAGAGTAGCTTGTTTTTCTCGAAAAGCTGTATAATTATTCATGATATTTACTGTCAACTATTCACATAAGCCAGACGTGTACTTGAGAGGATGGCAGAAAAGTTGTTACAATTTCTATGGGATTGACGTCAAGTATATAACCTAATTAGGCTCTAAATCGTTATACTGAAAGAAATAAAAACTATGAAGTAATGGTCTGAAGGCTTTGTTCCCTTGAGATCAACAGAAAGACCTCAGCCGAGATGGAAATGAATATTACATAAAGAAGCAAGCACTGAAATCTTAACAGCTAAAACTAATTACGAGGAAGTTTGTGCTATGAATTATGACAGAGTTGGAACACATTCTAGAAGTACTAAAATACCCAATATTAATAAACTCAGCAATATTTTCCAAGTTATACCCTTAGAGTCTGATTATCTCATTTACTATTCACATAAAAACTAAGACCATCTAAAACCTGTAAGAGACCAGAATAGGACCCACTGAGAATTAAATAAAACTGTAAACACAAAATAGCCCAGATGAAAATCTTTAAATTGTCGTTTGAAAAGGACTTCTGAAAATGTGCAGAAGTGTCAAGTACTTAAAAGTTTTGGGAAGGTTGTACTTGTTTGTTTGTTATTTTTTAGGGGTGTTTTGTTTTGCTTTTTTTTTTTTTCTAGGGAACCTTCTTATAAATACCCAGAATCATCCATGAAGATAAAAAAAAGTACTGTAAGTATTTTCCAGTACTGAACAAACAGCATAGAATAAAATTTCCCAATTAATTTTCTCATTTTGTATTAAAAGCTTATTTCAAGTGCAGTTTTTTTACTTCATCAGAAATTTAACCTGGTCCTCCTCTACCAAGGGAAAGTCTCGCACCTCCAGGGTCCAGGTTTCCTGAGATCTGGTTTTAGCAGTGAAGAGCGAAGCTAAAAAGGCATTCAATAACTCCACCTTCTCTGGGTCTTCCACCCCTAGGGCGCCCGCTTCATTCACCAGCAGGCCCATCAACTGTCCACAGTCTTCCTTTTTCTATTGATATACTGGAGAAAAACCCTTCTCGTCTTCGATGGCTCTGAGGGCGGCCACCTCAGCTGGGCGGCCACCTCAGCTGCCCGTGCACGGGTTGCCTGCCCCCGACACAAGCGAGACGTTGCCCCGGCTTCCAAAAGTCCCCAAAAGAGCCAAAAANAGTCTCCCCGGCGAGTGAATTCTCAATTGCTTGAGTTGAATTGAACCAAGATTCTAGAAGGGCAGTCTTGGAAACCCATCGATTGCAAAATATCCAAAGTTCTCTAAATCTCAGATAAAACACTACACATTGAGTCCTATCTACACAGAGCAAAACAAGGAACAAGGTCTGCAGAATCACACTCTAAGAACAACCAAATGGTAAACTTACAACAAAACCATACCTTGAAGTTATTTACAATCTGTGATTGTTCTGATTTATGAAGAGATTGGGAGCTGAATCCGAGTTCAATGGGCATCAAGAGGGTAACAATTCAAATAAATGTCTTCCTTATACCTCCCCCACCTCCCCCCCCCAAAAAAAACCCACGACCATTTACAGTCAAAATATTTTCAGTGAAATTTAGCAGGTTTTAATAACACTTTGGTAAAATATTGTTAATTTCTAAATATTCCATTTCATAAAAGAAACATTGCCTACAAATTATAGGTGAGACTGTTCCTTCAAGTCTTCCACCTTTCTGTGCTCCCTCATACAATGCTAGTGAACACAACTGGCAAGTTTGAGAAGCTATGGCAGCAGTATATTTCCCTACTGTATTTTAAGGACTCCAAAACTGCTCAGGATAATGACCTGCAGCTATACATTGCCCCTTGCTCATGCATACGTCTTTCTTCCACTGGACACACAACAGAACAAATCTTAACACTGTACTGAATCATTCTTTCACTTGTTATAAATTAAAATGCTTTTCACCATTCCCTAGAATCCCTGAGCTGCACGCCCAGACTTTGATCATCTGTTCACAAGAGCACAGAACACTTTAAAAGAACTGTTTATCAGGTTATGATGGAGCTAGACTTACTTTCCCCTAATTTACCCAAATCGAGTGGATATGCACTAAATCTTCACATTGAACACAGCAAAGCCTGGCCAAACAGCGACTTTCCATAGCGCGACTACTTTCTAATTCCCAATACCTTTTTAATTAACTGAAACATTCTCAGATAGAATGTATTTTATTATCATAATTACAGCGTCTAGAAAAAAACGCATGGTAACACCTCTCAGAGTTCAAATTTCACAAAAACTTCTTAGCATGTAGGTAATAAGCAGCTACGTAAAAGAAACAANTGCCCCGGCTTCCAAAAGTCCCCAAAAGAGCCAAAAAAAGAACCAAAAAGAGCCTTTTGCGGACCCTTTTTGTCGCGGTTACCGCTCCCCAGCGCGGGCTGACCACACTGCAGCTGCTCCCTCGACAAGCGCGTGCCCTCGCGTGCCCCTCCCGCCCTGTGCCCCGGGGGACGCCCCTCGGCCCTTCGCTGCTCGTTTGCTCGGGGCTCCCGCAGGGCTCCTTTTGTGCCGGGAGGGGCCGGTCCCGGCCGGTGNTACAGTCAAAATATTTTCAGTGAAATTTAGCAGGTTTTAATAACACTTTGGTAAAATATTGTTAATTTCTAAATATTCCATTTCATAAAAGAAACATTGCCTACAAATTATAGGTGAGACTGTTCCTTCAAGTCTTCCACCTTTCTGTGCTCCCTCATACAATGCTAGTGAACACAACTGGCAAGTTTGAGAAGCTATGGCAGCAGTATATTTCCCTACTGTATTTTAAGGACTCCAAAACTGCTCAGGATAATGACCTGCAGCTATACATTGCCCCTTGCTCATGCATACGTCTTTCTTCCACTGGACACACAACAGAACAAATCTTAACACTGTACTGAATCATTCTTTCACTTGTTATAAATTAAAATGCTTTTCACCATTCCCTAGAATCCCTGAGCTGCACGCCCAGACTTTGATCATCTGTTCACAAGAGCACAGAACACTTTAAAAGAACTGTTTATCAGGTTATGATGGAGCTAGACTTACTTTCCCCTAATTTACCCAAATCGAGTGGATATGCACTAAATCTTCACATTGAACACAGCAAAGCCTGGCCAAACAGCGACTTTCCATAGCGCGACTACTTTCTAATTCCCAATACCTTTTTAATTAACTGAAACATTCTCAGATAGAATGTATTTTATTATCATAATTACAGCGTCTAGAAAAAAACGCATGGTAACACCTCTCAGAGTTCAAATTTCACAAAAACTTCTTAGCATGTAGGTAATAAGCAGCTACGTAAAAGAAACAAACATTTAAAGCCCACAGAGGTACCTAAATGCATGCCTTCACAGAATACTAAAATATGAGTCATAAACACCCAGAGTTTTCACAACAGGCACTGATATTCTGGAGAACCACAACCCACAACCCTCCTGCTTAATGTATTCCATCTCCTCACATAGCAATGGAAGTCATGGGTTCCAAAAAATCAAACCAAAAAAACCAGAGTTCTACTCAAAATACAGCAAATGCTTGCTAAGGTATGGGTCTACATTTTTTACAGCATCATAATTTAAAAAGAAAAAACAAAACAAAGCAAAGCAAAACAAACAAACTGTCAAGAAGCTAGTTCAGCATCCTAAGGACAGTAAGAATATTCTAATTCCTGATATATCTGAGATATGAGAGTATCATCCTCTGGTCTTCCTGGTCTTGAAATACCCCACAAGCCAACCCACTTAAAAAATTTAACTGCTCATTTACTGCTGTTATTTTTCAGTTATTCAAGTCAATCTAAGATACTTCACTACAGTTGAAGCACAGCTGACCTTCAGTCCTCCTCTCCAAATGCTAAACTTCACCACCACACTGTTCATAATTGCAGCAGATGGTTATAGGCTTAATATGCACATGTGAACTTTATAAGGTCTGTTCTCATCTCCAAAGAAGAGACATGGAAATGTATCAAGGTCATTGAAGCCTTTCCTTTGCTTTCCAGCTTAAGCGGGGGGAAGGGGGAGGAGAGAAGGGCGTGAGAAGGGAAGAGCTGAAGGTGAAAAATGAAAAAATGTCCTTGCCATGGTGGCCCAGTTTTTCTGTAGTGCTAAGTCTGTGTTGGTAGCTAATGCAAACTGAAACACTCTGTTGGCTCCAGTCTTTTGTCTTTTATTTATTTATTTGTTTTAAATGCTACTCCACCTCTCCCTCTATGAAAACTAGTTTCTTAATTTCATCATAACAATTTAATAATTGATGGTGATTACTATTTCTGCAGGTAATAATCATCAATAATGGCCTCAATTTCTACTCAGTAAAAAAGCCCCTTTGATTTAGCACATGTAATGCAGCACCTTAGACTCAAACAGATAAAATTAATTTTAAAAATCATGCTACCTTCCCTCAACTAGTCTTTATTTGTCACCTAACCCCTAACAGAATGTCTTCTAAATGTATTTGCTATTGCATCATTTCTACATTAACTTTCCCAGCTCATGGAGATGTTGGAATATGAAACTGTGAATAAATTAATGAATACAAATCTCTCTCTACACTGGATAACGAGCATTATACTGACTTCTGTACAGTATGCCTCATTATAACAAATGATTAAATACCCATTTACTGCCAGTGTTAATGTTTCTCGATTCTCTTCTCTATTTCAGAGCTTTGTTAAGAGACGTCTGGCTTGTGCTTGCTACCTGTTGTCACATTTAAGAAACCAAAAGACAAGTTTAAAGCAGGTGATTTTATCAAATATCCTTACAGCACAATTGTAAATGAAGACCTGTACAGCTGCAGTGTGTGATGGCATAGGCACAAGCAGCAGAGTCATAGAAGAGAGGATTTGCAGTGTTGATTGTATCAACGGTATGTGAAGTGTGGTTATCCTCTTTTCAACATTGGCTAATTTTAGCTGCTTCCAGGCAAGTTTTGAACTGCTGTATTAGACAGTTTTAGGAAAAAACCCTCACTTATTAGCTAAGTGTATTCCTAATCCTGCAAAGTCACCAAATGCGTGGAAGTATGACAGCTGATATTTCTTTCAGTTTTTTAATTCAGTTTGGAACAACTGAAATCAGCTTCAGGAACGAGTTAATAGAAAATAGTAGAATAATTACCTTCAATTTCAGTATAAATATCCTATTAAAATAGTAATTAAAAGGGAAAAATGAGGAAAAAATCCTGGCACAAAAATCAAGTGCAATGAGAAGGAAAGCCTAACACATAGGAAGGAAGTAGGTTTTAAACCCTAGGAGGAGAGTAAGTAGAAGCAATCTAAGGAACTTCTGTCCCACTGAAGAGATACAGATGACAAATGCACAGCATGTAGCTTCATACAGGCCTGTTCAAAAGTTTGAAGTTGAAGAACAATTTTATTTCTCTTCAGGTAAGATAGAAAACAGATATGGACAAATTCTATGATACACTGATATTTGCAGAGCAAATTCTAGGCAGCAGAAAACAAAAGAGGAAATAAGAGAACTTTGGAAGTTGAGTCAGACAGAAAAAAAAAAATATGAACACAGTATCCTCACTGTTTGCTCCTATTCAATCTATCATCTACAAAGTCTCCCTCATAACTCAGCCATTGGTGATGAGCCAAGTTGACACAGCTGCTCTAAAGAATCAAAATGTTCAAATGTTGATGTGATGGTTAATCTGGTGAAAATAAAACTGGGATGATGATCAAAGAAAGAAAATAAAAGAACCCATACCTCCAGAAGGTAAACAGAAACCTCTGAGAAGCACAATCCACCACATGACTATTTCTCTCGGTCTTCTTACTGGTAGACAGCCAGTAGTGATGGAGAAACTTTTTCACCACTACAACTGAGTGAGAATCGCAACATTGTTGTGAAGTCCTCCCAATAGCACTGGCATATGGTCATAGCAACTACTGCTTTGCGTTGAGTACTGCAAAATTCTTTACATAGAATTATGTTTAGAGACTTGGACACTCAAAACCTCACCATTTATGTGAGGATTTTTCTTGCTTAAGCATTAAATCATGCAGAGCATACATTGCATCAGCCATCACTGCTCTGCAGAAGCTGCCAATAACAACCTTCATAGAACTTCAGATTTACATTTTCTTTGAACTATATTGCTTCTCAAATCTGCCCCTCCTGACACCTTTATCACCCTATCAGCTGATGTTTTCAAGGACTGATGTCACTGATGATGTCCATTTAGGTTGTCATGGCTATTAGGAGAGCAGTTTCTACCAGACAGGGTATGAACAGTCCGCATATTTAGATGAACCTCTATCACCCTTTACCAGAGCCAGTGCCTTATACAGGCTTTCTGCTTGTCCTCAGCTGAACCTAGCAGCAACCTGTTTTGAGACTGTGGAAACAGGAGAAGACATTTTAGATTTGTCTTTCACCTTCCCCTTGGCTCTCCAGAACATATACACTTTGTTTTTATTATTTCTTAGGTTACTGCACAGACCTAAGATGAAGGATGCTGGGGGAGTAGGCAACACTTTAGGTTGAATTGGGCTAATTGGGAAGGGAGTAGAACTGTATTCCAAAGACTTTTCACAGTTCCAGTACCTTGGCAAAAATAAAATCATGATCTCTTCATTCAGTGGTAAATTTAAATGACCCTTTGATCCTGAACCAAATTGAAGGGCTTCTGAAATGCTAATTTAGATTTTTTTTCTTTTTGATTTTAGTAAAAATAATTTTCTATAATTCTTGTTACAATTTCTTGGGTGTCTATTGAGTGGCAAGTGGGAGGGGGTACACAGGTGGTGTCTGTAAGAAGGCACCAGAAGCTGCCCCCCATGTTGGACAGACCAGTTCCAGCCAGCTTGAAGATGGACAAGAAGAAAGGAGGGGATGTTGTTCATATTTCTCGTTAACTGTTATGTTATTAATTGACAAGAAATTAAATTCATCTTCCAAAAGTCAAGCTTGTTTTACCCATGATGGTGCCTACTGAGTGATCTCATTTTCATTATCTCAATCCATGAGATTTTAATTGTATTTCTCCTGCTGTCCTCTTGATGGAGGGTAAGTGATATAGCCTGTAGGTAGGCATCTTACAATCAGCCAAGGTCAACCCACTGCAATCAACCACTTAAACAAAAGAGTTCTTAAAACGATGAAATTAGTAGAAAAAAAGATATTCACTTTAATATAAGAATATCTGTGCCAGACAAAAGTGAGCTTCCTAAGAAGTTTCAGAGAGGCCAAGCAACTAAAGACATTAAACTTGGCAGATGATCTCACCTCAGGAATCTGTGAAAGGATTCAGAGGTAGCTATGAACTCACATCCTGAATCACTGGCAAAGTAGCAGCATATCACCTCATAGTGGAGCTTTGGTCACCTTAACAACATTATTGTTTGACAGCTTACTGAAGAATCTAGAACAAAGTTTTCTGCAACCACTTACAGGAGCGAATGGAGGCAAAGATGGAAAAATCTGTTTTAACTTGATGGTAAATCTGGGATTGGCTAAATCCACATCCTAGAGTAGAAATCTCCCTATGGGAAAGTAAGAATTAGACTCATGTGCACACTGGAGAACTGATGTGAAACAGAAAATGCTTTGGGTGAAAAGAATAAATGAATGCACACATTTTGTTTTGTTGGAGCAGTGTATTCTTTTGTGAGGCCTGAGTGCAAAGAGATTTTTTGCTTTGTGTTTGCTCTTGAAGAGGTAAACCCTAAGTGAACTTCCTGCAAAGTGGGAGATCTTGCAGTGGTTATATGTTGGCAATATGTACCTGGGGGATGGAGAGGTAGAAATCAGTGCCGTACGACTTGGATTGATGGACCATGAGGTTATGAGACCACAAAATAGCAACAGAGATACTACTAGTGAGGTTTTACAGTGCTTAGGGTGCAATATACTGGGCCCGTCACAGTACTGCCTCTCAAAATGTGCATTCTCATCCCTTCCCTTGTCAAAGTTTGATACACGTGTGATTGCATACAAGGAAAATTTGGAAGCTAATTCAAGAAAAAGATGATTTAATCTTTAACCTGATCATATCCTTCCGAAGCAGCTCATTGCTTGGTGGTGCAGAACCAGTATCTGTACAAGTGAAAACCAAAAATGTCTGAGCAAGAGCAGTAGAAAGCACAGAACTACAGCAGCTCCTGCTTTGGTGAATGTGGATAACCATACCTTGTACCGTACTTTTCACACAGTCCAAGGTAGTGAGAAAGCCCTTACCACTACTCTTTTTGATATACAAAGGAAACTTAAAATTGCTCAAGCAGCCTGGACCTACATACCATAATTTGGTGTCTGGGTGAAAATTGCTCATCATTAGTGGCAACATGTGCTTGGATGATGTTTTATAACAGAGCTATGTCATAAGCAGAGTGAGATTTCTCCACAGTGCTGTCACTAATAGCTGTGACTCTCAGTGATATTTTTTACACTTCCTCAAGTGATATAGCTCGAATCCATTTAGGGACTTCATTTTTCATGGAGTCTAGTGTCTTAGCACTTCAACAGGCTATAAAATATCTTTATGAAGTTTGGCAACAGTGTTACGCACAAACTGAAAGCTAGAGAGTTTCACTGTCAGATTCAGTGATGTGGCAGATTTATGGATAGAAGGGAAAAAAAGGACAGCTGCTGGCTTCCTCCTCATATAACATTGTTTATTAAACAATATAAACACATGCGCATAAACTCTCTTCAATAGTCAACTTGCGCTGTTCTCTGACTTGGAGGAAGAATGAAGCCTATGTATATGAACTTAAAAATGAGACTTTTCTTGTCCCCACAACAGTAACTTAATTCATTCCGTTCCTTCCTCCTTTTTTATACATGACAAAAGGTAAGAATTCAGGCAGAATATACCCTTATGAGCTCTATTCCCCTTACATTGCACTAAAACATATTTGGTTTATTTCATTGTCATCTTTAAAACCTGTAAATAAACATCTCTGCACTCTAATTTATCATAGTCAGGAGATAGGGAAGAAGTTAAATACATGCAAAAAGTAACCTCATCTGAAGGACATCAGCACTCACCTTGCTGATGGGGAACTAATAAAATTGCTGCGATGGTTTAGGCCACTGGCTTGCCTGTTCCAGTGGCTAAGATTAGCTAATAGCAGATGTTTCTGAAACAGAGTAAAATACATCATTACAGTAGGCTACTCGTATTTTGGTTGAATTGAGGCATTCTAGAAAATACTCTAGCTGGAAATATTTTCAGTATCCCCCAAATGTGTGCCATGTCTTTAATCTGAAATACTTATTGATTAGATCAATAAATTGTAAAGGAAAAATTCAATTTAAAAGAAATTGTTACATAAAATAAAAACAATGAATCTCATTTTCTGTCCCTCACTTTAAAAAAGAAAGCCACAGAATGATTGAATGTGGAAGGGACCTCTGGATGTCATGTTGTCCAAGTCTTCAGTGTCAGATTATTAAACAGTGAAAAGGATTTGTTTTTTCCCTATATGAGTTTTCTTTCTCCTTTATCTCTGTAGTGGAATACTACCTTTAATATGTACCGTGGCTTCATGATAATTTAAGCTCAAGGTTCTCTCTTTTTCCTTCTCCTGTGCATGGAATATTCATATCTCTTACGATTTATTCAGTGACCTCCATACTGACTATGAATTATTAGTCAAAAGGTGAGATTTTTCCACAAGTGACTTTCTAAGTCTCTTGACTTTTTCTGCTTAAGAGAATTCATCCCCTAAACATAGAGCTTATTTAGGATCAATAAAGAGAAGATAAAAACATAAGAGATGGCTTTGATATTAATTTCGCTTCTGCTCTAGAACTGGTTAATCCTAGAAACAGGAGATAAACAAAAATGCCTAAGGCTGTAGCTACCCTCACCCTCAAAATTAAGTCATTTGTTAATACCATTTTATTACATTGGTTTCTTTCTGCTCTGTGCTGCATAGGAAAGCTGAGTGCAGTCATGTTTTTTGTAGTCCTAGAGTCCAAATACATATACGTTTAGGCAATTAATCTTGTAGCATAGAGAAGACTACATGACTTTATGAAAGTATTTTAAGATTAGATTTTTACTCCACCATGTTTTCCCGTTTGGTGTGAGAGCAGTAGATAGAAGTGCAAAATAATTTATTCCATCTATGATCCAGGCCTTACACAGAAGGCATGTAGGATAGATTTATGTTGAAATTTATCCTCCCCTTCTCTCTCAGCACAGTCAGACATCAGACTGTTAGGTTTTTTTGTGTGTGTGGTTGTTTTGTTGTTGCGGTGGGGTTTTTTTGGGGGTTGTTTTTTTGTTTTTTTTTTGTTTGTTTGTTTTTTTTTGTTTAATTTATTTTATTTATGCAAGAGGAATTGAACGCCTGAAGAAGCAAACAATTCCCTAGAACCATTTTGCATAATAGATTTTCTCAATTCTGCTTGATGAACAGGAAGATGTTTGTTTTTAAATAAAAAGCAGTAAATTATCAGGAAATTAATTATTTACTTGTCATGGGATAATTGATTTTTCTTATGCTATGAATAGTTTGCTAATTTTCTTTTCCATGAAGGCTCTGTGACAATACACAAGCTTTCCTTTAAGCCATGAGAAACTGTATCTTTCCACTTTCTCTTAGTACAGGTTATAAAAAGAAAAAAAAAAAGTAGAGTTTTTATTTGAAAACTTGTCCCAGGGAAATGTTGCTCTGCCAGGGATTTTAACTTTTTACTGGTTGTGGGTTTCAATCTTCTGTAATCTGCTCACAATGTCATTAAAAAGTTCTAGTTTAATAGACTTCAACATTTTCAAATCTTTTCTTTGCTCTTATTAATGACTGTGAATTCATCCAGGTAATGTGAAAGACCTAAGTGAGGTCAATAGGGACATATCTGTGTTTCAGAGCATTTTTCGCACAGATTTTTGAAATCAGTCTAAAGAGGTAAAAATGCAACAGTGATCACAGGTATTTAGAAGTGCTCTCTCAACACACTGGGAAAGTAAATTCCTATGTCAAACATTCACCAATTTCTATTTATTTGAAGGAAGAAATTATTTCATTAACCTCTTTGTCTGCATGTGCAAGACTCAGGGGAACAAGCGGAGCAGCAGCCATAGCTGCTAGTTATCAGTCTATATGGATGGACTCTCTTCCTCAATATGTTGTGTTTTATGATGATGATGAAGGTTATTGGTTTTGCACTGCATTATATTTCTAAGCAAATACTTTGAAAACTGATTGCAGAGACATTAGCTTCCTAAAATGACCTGCTTTTGAAATATCCATCCACATAATAGAAGATAGCTTGGCTGTTAAGGTTCTGAAATTGAGAGGATAAAAAAGAAACATCAGAAAAATAACGATAATTTCTAGCTGAACAGAATCCCATCATTTAAAAATGTGCAAATAGGAATCGTCACAAGGACAGATACGTAAATCAGTAGAGGCTACCAATTAATGCATAACAAAATATCAATCATGATTTACTTCCTGACTCAGCTGGAAAAGCAAACATTTCAAAGTATAGGTGATGTTCTTCATAAGGATGTCTAAGTAAGTATTGCCTTTTTTGAAGGGACAGAAAAGGGCCATACCCTGGACTAGCTTCCCTACACCTGTTCTGAAGGACTGCTTTGTCACTGTGGAAACTGATTCTGAAGGCAGCAGTGCTGAGGTATCCCCTCCCTGAGAAAAACACTCTGGTCACATGCTGGCCTGCACGGTCTTGCACACACATAATGACCTTTGTGTTCCTGACATCAAAGCAACAGCATGAACAACTCTTTAATGCCTTTGGCCTCTTAATAGCTCACTTCATCTAAAAATTTGTGACTAATAGGTGAGTAATTAAGTTCTATTTTCCTAATGGTTATGTGTTCAGGTTATGGTAGGACAGTCTAGGAGGGGTTATCAAAACCTCTAATATCTACTAATAATCTCATGGGTCAAAATGTCATTAATGTCTAGTACAAATGCTTATGTATGAGATCTAATTTCACCTATTCTTTGAGGCCACCAAAGATGCAGAATTTAGGGAGTAGCACTCATGTGATAATCAATTACGTCACAACAAGCTATGGAGGTATAGCGCATAAGTTTTCCCAGAAAAACTCAAAATCCCACTATAATGAAAAGCATCTATTATTCAGGTGTATTTGCTATTTTTTTTCAGCCTATGCCACTTAAAAACTACACCCCAACTTCTCTAGGTTAGCCTAAAAGTTTACTTTCTCCACTGCAATAATGAGCAGTCTGGGGAAGGCAGTTTTGTGTACAGAGTAGCCTGTTTCTGAAAGCTCTTATTGTGACACAGGAAAAGGTTATTGACACAGATCCAGAAAGGTCTGTTTCTGTATTACAAGGAAGTGCCTGTTATACAGATCAGTCATGACCTCACTGAGAAGGACTCATTTTCCTGCTCCATACTCATACCTGCAGGTCTAGAGGTTTGCCCTGTAGCTGCAGCACTCCAGTCAGAAGCTTTTATAGCAGATGGAGCATCTTCCATTTTCATGTCAAAGAGTTCTCAGAAACCATGAAGCTCAAGCGTCTCCCAGGTAGCAGAGCTAAATTTCTGCTAATAGAGACAGCTCAAAGCTTGTGTGGTTGTTATAAAAGCATAACAAGAAAGTTATAGGAAAAGCCTCAGGTACATGTAATAGTATTCCCCAGTTATCATTTTATCTCCCAAAGGTTTTTGAATGAGGTGTTCTGAGATAAGGGATATCTGGGATCATACATCAGCCCAAAATTGACAGTTTATACCAATACTATTGCCATTTCTGGAGAGTTTTACCTTCTATAAAAAAGGTACTGTGAGTAGAGGAGGAAAGAAATGGTAAAAAATTCAGAATCAGGGTTTTATTTCTTTTGCATTGAAGGAAGTCTATAATGAACTTTTAAAGCTCATATCTGTGCGGTTGAAACATACAGTCAAAGAACGTTAGTCACACTGAGCACAGTGTCATGTCATCAATGCTGAAAACTCTGAGAAAGTCACTGTGCAAGTCAAAGGACTACTCATTTTAACAACAGCTTATAGTTTGATGACCCAAGGTCTTCTGACCTAAAATAAGAAATAAATACAGATAGTTTAAAAAAACAAGTGTGAAAATTATGAGATATTGGAAAAAAATACCCTGCAGCTACAAGACCTTGAGCTGTGAGCTCCTTAGATTTCAAAGTGTCAGAGGCAGCCAGTATTGACTTGAGTGACAGACCAACATGGAAAATTATTTGGATATTTCAGAAGTGTGCCGGAGTTTCAACAACAAAGAGTTTTCATATGAGATTTAAATCAACAGATTCTGAAACAGAACACACCATAATCTGAAACAGATATTCTCATCTTTTGCCCTCCTCTATAAGTTATTGTCTGACCTACTTCCATTCTAAACATCGTTAGCATCAATAGCTGTCTTTAGATAGCTTGAAAATGGTATTTGATAATTAAACCTCAAGAAGTGACAGATTTCAAATCTAACACCTTAAGAGGACTGGAAAAAAATAATACCGTTGGTATAGGAAGGTGTAGAATCTCAGTAGAAGTAACTTTTGCATCAACTTTCTTAAGAATATTCAATATTAAAAAAAAATAGCATCATAAAATAGTTTTATAAGAAAATCATAATTTAAGCAATTCATTTAGACTTAAGATCATGTTTTATTTTCCAGAAACTTAAGCTTACTTATTGAGTCATAACTACTTTAACAAGCCCATAGGACAGGAAGTACTTTTTTCACTTTTTTAAATTTTGGCCTGTAAATACAAGATAACAAAGGTACCACATGATAAGCATAACAGAATACTAATAAAGAACTCTCATCCTTAAACCACAGCCTATGCTAAAGCAGATGCAACTGCCACATAATGAGGTCCAATCTCTTAAGTACATCAGCTTATGCTCCAGAAAAGTTTATCAGAAATCATAAAGCAGTAAATTAATTTTGTTTGCCTTGCACCAACTAAAATTAGGTGGTTAGCTCCGTAACTGTAAAGCAGACAGTGTATCACACTATGAATACATACAAAGGCTGTTATGTTTTGCACATACAAAATTGAAGATGCAAGTTTGGCACATGCTTGTAAGAACAAGTATCTTTTAATTTAATATGACTTCAAACAGAGATGGTTCTTATCTAGGGTATAGTGGGTTTAATCCCTCCTAAAACTTAAAAATCCTGCTAAAATTTGTTCTGCAGAATGTTGAAGAATAGCCGTTACCATGAAAGGACCTTGCAACTTTCTCCTACTTGTCTCCGAAAATAATTGTGAAATGCAAGTGTCACAACACGCAACAAGTTTTGTGTATAAATTTCTGTACAAACCTGAGCAGTAGTCTTTAGTGATGATTTCACTGGCTATACTCAAGCCTGTAGAAACAGGAACATGCCAAATGAGGCTAGGTCAGAAAGAAATAGAAAGGAGAAAGCTGCAAGGTATTGATCATTTGTCATCTTTACCTCTGTATAGCACTTACTTATTCTTCTGTAGTTAGTTCTAGCTCTTTTTTTTTTTTTTTTTTTTGTTCTTTTTTTTTTTTTTTTTTTTTTTTAGTACTATATTGATCTGTTAAACCTCCATTACATTATACATATTTGCATACTCACATCTACCGTAACATTTTCTGTTGATATGTCTGCCGGTTAAGAAGCATTAAAGCTGACACTGGCTTGAACATAATTCATTAATTTCATTGTTCTACCAAATAACTACAAGAAAGTAAATCAGATGCTTTGAGGTAACATAGCAATGCCAGTTAAGATGACAATGATGCAGTTTCTTACGAACAACACAATAGAGTATAATTCAAGAAGACAGAAAACACAAATGATAAGAAACCCAATTACTGCCTGACAAAAATATGTAAATACTCTCTTCGTGCTGACAGTCCATAAAACTGCCTTATAGCTAACTGCAAGAAGCAGCTTAGGTCTCAGACATTTGATATATGACAAAGTTTCTTAAATTCTTCTGATCTGAGCCCTGTAATGATCCCCCCAAGGTTGCAGGCTTTGTACCTGACAGATCACTGTTTTATAGTTAATACGTTTTCTTCCAGCAAAGCAGTGCACAAACAAGCGCTTTAGCAATTAAACAAATGTTGCAGGGGCATGTAATGGTACCCATACCTCATTTCTATGAGCTTGCTTATCTGTATAATAGAGTTAATTGCTCCCACAGCAAGGGACAGCATGGACTTCTGCCAGCCCTATTTAAAGGAGCCTTTCACTATGTGTGACCAGCACGAAAACCAAACAAATTTTCTGTGCACCTACAGATATTGTCGGACCTGTTCTGTCCCCTAAGAAGGGTGAAATAGCAACAGTGGCACATTTGACTCACCACGACAGGCAAAGGGAGTAAGTTTATGAAAGGCAGGCTTCTCTGAGCAAAACCCATGTTTTTTGTGAATAGTTCATGGGACTAAGAGTCCTGAATCTAGAAGCCTTAAGTTCATGCACGCATCTTTCCGCTCTAGCCAGAAACTAGCCACAATCTGGAACCTCTCCAAAAGACAGTATACATGGACGAGGGAAGTAAATCACTTTCATGACTGGAATCCTGAATAAATCAAAACTCCTTGAGCAAAAGAGATACTGATTTTAGCAGCTTCACTGGCTAGCTAAGAGCTGGTTCTTAAAACAGCAGCAAGGGACTAGACTTGGTTAGCCCAGAGATCATTTCAGTTCTGTGTTTCTAAGCTGGCAAACTGAGTAGCACTGATTTTTAACAATAATCTAAGGAAAGAACAAAAAAAAAGAAGGATCTAATAATCTAAGACAAATTTCAAACAAAAAAAGGAACTGAGAGATAATGAGTAAGAGAAGTTTAAGGAACCTCTACAGTGAACAGCATCAGGCAATGGGAACCTTCTGTAGAGCTATGTGGGGATTTCAGAGGAATTCCTTCAGGCTGATAGAGAACACGAGGGAGGTGTTAGTAGTTAGGGAAAGAGGGAGGCTTCCATTATGTGAAACACAAACTGGATGAGCATTATCTATTGTTTCGGTGCAAAACAAATATCATTATTGCATAAGATATGAAACTCCTGTTAACCATACATTTCAGGAAATTGGGAAAATTAACATTTAAACTCAATTACGGCACATGGAAATACGAGTTCTTAGATTTAAATGCTTCAGTAACAAGAGATGAAGAAGGCTGTAGAAAAAAGAGGAGCGTCTAAATAAAAGAATGAATAGCAATCTTAAACTGCTCAAGTAGAAACCGTTAGTGAACAAGCAGTTATCAAAGCATCTATCTTTAGCTTAAGCTTATATTAGTTTGGACAGAGCTGGCAATAGAAAACATCAGTGCTTTCCTGAGTTTCGATAAGAAAACTAATAGTTTGTGCAATCTTTCTCTTCTCTCTGGCTGTACTCTGGAAAGTGTAACAGTGCCTTTTTTTATTGGCTTCTCAGAAAGCTTGCTTAGGAACTACCAGCCACTAATATGCTATCAGCTTTCAAGTCTTTTTCCCTTGAGTACTACATGATCCATTTGGGGAACAAAGAGAAGAAAGGAGATTCTGTTTGGAAAACGATGTCTTCTGGACAACACTAAGATAACAGTAAGATAGCAGCCACAGGTCCCCAAGCTAATAGAAACTAGACTGCTGAAAATAAATCGAATAATCCATATGTATATGTGAATATAGATGTCTCTCTACTTAAACATATACACACACATAAATTCCAAAAAGGATGGAAGGGAATAGCATGTCACCTAATTTAG
The DNA here is from genome assembly GCA_013396935.1 of Baryphthengus martii. Lineage (NCBI taxonomy): Eukaryota > Metazoa > Chordata > Aves > Coraciiformes > Momotidae > Baryphthengus > Baryphthengus martii. The sequence continues at coordinate 109,548 of VWZK01021436.1, forward strand.
ATATGTGAAAAAAGAGAAATAATCGGAGGCTGACATTTTCTGCTTTGAGCTTTCTATTCTGCAGTATGTACCATGCGGAGAAGCCTGTTGATTCCAATGGGTTCAGGGTGTGGCATCTTTCAGTGAAGGTTAGGGGCCTGCAGTGTGCAATGCTTACATAAAACATTCTTTCATTATACCAATCAGCTTTTATTACTGAACAAAATCAGTTCAGTTGAAAAAGCATTTGGTGCATCAGCAAAATCATTTTCTCTTTAGCCTTTAAGTTTTCCAAAGAAAGGGCAGTCAACTTGATTCTTGCCAGCAAATCAAAATGAAAAGCCATTACAATTTTGTAGCAGCTTCAAAGGCAAAGTGTCGTAAGATTTTAAACAAAGTCCCTGAAATCTGTTTTTGTGTTGTTAAAACAGGCTAATGTAGTTTGAAAAGTATGAGCTCAGCAAACAACAATATTCTCATGGGCTGCAGAACACTGCACAAAGGCACTGGTATAGTAAGTCTACCAGCAATTTCTGGATACATTAATGGTTAATTCTAAAGATTGTTCTGTGACAGCAAAATTAAAATCTTTGATCACTATTTCCGGTAACACTGGACCAAGAATAGAAAGTGAGCTCTTTTAACTGGTAACAGTCTAAAAGTTGTGGGAAGGAGAGGAGTAGAGATAAGGTTTGTGAACCTGTTCATTAGTGTCACCCTGCTATGGACTGGAAAAAGTGGCTAACAGTACTTTGCAAACTGCTGAGAAGTCTCTGCACACCAAAATGCAACTCAGCACAGGATTATTCCATAATGGAATATGGAGTATGGTGCAGAGGTGAGGTAGAGTCCCTGGGGAGCCATCCCTTTTTGTGCAGTGATATTCCCTCACACCCAGAACAGTACTACAGCCTTAGGACCATACAAAACCAAATGAAATGAGTAGAAACTACCAGTAGAACTTGGGCATGGTAGTGTGCTGAGGAGAAAACACTCCTCAACCAGGGATGACTATCAGTTGCCATTGTTTGACCCCGCACTCCACTGCAGGTAGTTCACCTTCTGACAATATTTCAAATTGGCTTTACTTGAGCTTTCTTCCATCAAACATTAAGCCTCAACAGAAAGCAACTGCAACAATGGCTAATATGATTCCTCAATACAGCGAAGAAAAACGTTCAGGCAAGATGATTCTGTGTGCAACGCTGAGACAACACAACAGTCTGTGCTACATTCAGGTTTTACACTTAAAAAAAATGGAAAAATCTAAGAAATTAGAGTTAACTTCTCATGTGTAAGGATTTGCTTTTGACCTGACAAAAATCTCCAAGTGACGTGAATATACTACAGTAGTAGCACATAGAAGAGTGCTATTTGAAACTAGAATAGACTTTTTCTTGTGTCTAAGAAACAGCTATAAGTAGGAGTTAGATTCCCTGTTGAACACTTGATAAACATTTAATCAATGAAGGTTAAAGGATGTGGAAAACTCTCCATTGCTAGATGTATTGTTTCCTGGAAATTGATCTAGAATACCTTTCAATGGCAGCTTACTCAGCTGGATAGAGGGATAACTGAGGAAGTAATTTTGAGAGCTGTTATATAGGGCTGTACCAGAAATACTAATAGTGCCTCTGACATTCAGGGCCATGAATTTCTGGAAGAGATCTTAAAAAGTGAGAGGGGACATGCTCATTTTTCTTTTCCATAGAGAAAGGTTGTCCTGGCCATGAAATCCACATAGTTTTGCTGAACCAGGAGTAGGGTTTATAATCCTCACAGGGGAGGTAATGCTGGTTACAAGAACTGAAAGCACTGCATGGGATGAGATATGGCTGAAGAGACAATGCTCAGAAGAATGTAGGCTGACAGAAAGGAGCCAAGAGGAAAAATAGGATTTGATGAGGCTGACGTGGCACAAGGGAAACATAAGCAGACAGGAAAGCCTTGTGGACCAAATGAAGCTAATGTCGGCAATCTCGTCTAGGTACTTAGCTCTCAGCATGCTGTATGGGGCCTAAAAGCTGAAATGAAAGTGAAAAGGGAAAAGGAAAAGTAGCCTTTGTATGCGGAGAATACTTTTAGAAGTAAAATCACATGCAGAAAAGTAAAAGAAAGTGCCTAACTGTTAGGCAGATTTATGTGATCCACAGTCCAGTTGAGCAAGTTTCAGTCTCTGGACCACTGTAGTCATTCTCTCATGCAGTAAAAGATTCAGCATCTCTTGCATGTTTCTCTAAAGAGCTAGACAGTGCATAGGCAGGGATTTGAATAATTTACAATGGAATGTCATTAATCCTACCACTTCAGGATCTTATCAAAGTACAGTTTAATGAGAGGTCATATAACTTCAATGTGCTACTGTTAACACAAGAATTAATTCTGTCACTGAACTATTCTGTTTCCTTATTGAGCATGAGCACTTAATGAAAACAACAGTTTAATTGGCTGTATAGGAAAAGAAACTTTTTAGTGGAGATATCAGTGACTTAACTTTGAGCTACAATCATTTAGATTAATTAGATCTGTAACATTTTGGTTCCACCACATGAAAGTTAAGAAGCAGCATTTAGTCAATACACAAATAAATAAATAAATCTGACAAACACTGTCCTCAGTCATTTCCTGCCTTTTCAGGAGTCTCCATTCCACATACTAAAGAATTGAAAGTGTAACCTGCATTGCTCCAGAGTGAGTGGTAATACTTTGAACTGAGTGAATCTAGCTCTTCTCCCTCCACCCAAGCTGAGTGGCATGGCAGAGAGTTCCTAATATTACTGCACCAGCGTGGAGTTTTAGTACATTGCACGGAAGTAGTTGGTGCTAACACATCAAGCTGAACTGGGGTTACTGTTGGTTCATGGGGAGTAACTGGTTGCTTCATAACTCTGAATCCATAGCTGCGTATTGGCAATTGAAAGCATACAGTCATTGCTTGCTGACTGGGCTGTCTGGCAGGAAAATAAAATGATTTTAATGGACTTCATTAATGCTAACAACTCCACCTGTAAAAACACTATAAGCTCAACAGACTGCACAACTCTACTGTCTGAATAAGTCTATATAATCATATATATAGCAATAAACACAATGCTCTCTGAGAGTTAATATGTTTAGTCAGCCAGTACAAGAACAGAAACTGAGATTCCATGAACTGATAACCTATAGCATGTATAGCTTGTGAACTGACCTTTGTAGGTGGGCTAGCTGCCCAAATGAAAGAAGGTAATCAGGATTTAAGAGTTTGCTTTGCTGTGTTAAGCTTATATTGACTACTGAACTGCAGACATATGGTAAAAACAATCATATGGAATTTGCTACTCCTCCATTTCAGCTTTGTCCAGGAGGTAACACTAACATGAGGACAAAGGAGTCAAAGCACAGACAGTATCCTTTGGTACGGCAGCCAACTAATGCTAGTCCGTCCAGTCATCTAGTAGGAAATTCCAGTATTCCTCTTTATATGAGGAGAATTAATAAAAGTAATTTTGCTGAAACTACACCTCTTCTAGATGATTGAAGCTAAACTTTGCATCAGTGGCATCACCACAACTTTGAAGCAAAACACTAAAAACTGTATTTCGGGAAGTATGTAATAGTCTAGAAAATAATGATGATTAATAACATGATGACAGGGTTAAATAAAAAGGGAAACTTTAAAGCTTGTAAAACCAAAAATGTTCTGTTAAATCAGAAGTGGATTAGAGTGTTCAAAGTGCTTCCGGACTCAACACTATGTAAAGGCTGATTTATACTCCAGGCATCATAATGCCTACCTACTTCAGAATGACAAATAGCACCGTGCTGAGATCTCAATGGCAGCCCCAGAGCACTAACAGCAAATGTCTTCCATCTTAGTAGCTGAGCCTCTGCAATTCTCCTCACTTAAAATTCTGAGCGTTTAACACTTCTCCTTGCATCTAAACCCAGATACAAAAACCTTCAAATCAAACTATTTACCTCAAGTGAAATTTACCCTGAATAATTCATAAGCAGCAAGGAGGCTGGATGTGAAGGAGCTGAAGAGTGTTTTAATGAAGTCTAGAATTTAAAATATAATGGTATAAAAGCTATTACGGATCTTTTCTAACCTTATAAGAAAGAATATCAGTCTCTGTAACAATGAAAGATCCCAATGAACAGGAAAAGAAACACAGTTCAGGTGTCTTGTTGTCAGTGACTGATGCTGCTAACAGAATCGCACAGATTACTGCAGAGAAAGGGCTGCTATTTGAAGCAATTCCTGACTAAAGATCTGAAGTGTTCAGATTGATTCTTATTCATTCTGCCCCTGTGAAGGAGTATTGAACCTTAAAATAGCTATAATAGGCTGCAATTCAATTAGAATAAAGTATGAAAGTCAAGAAAACGCACAGAATGCAGGGCTAGTGTTATGATGGCACTTATCTAACAAGAATTTTTTCGCTCTTAAAGACCAAGTGAAAAAAAATAAATCGCTTATTATGTATCATAGCTGGTCATTTCACTGTGGAAATCAAGGTTTTCTATTTTCCTGTTTCAGCAAATCCTCTTTATAAAATAGATAGTACTAGAATGCACAGTTGATTTGTCTGGGTTATCGGTGGCAGGCCAGCACTGTCATCAAATAGCATCTTCCTTCTAAGCCAGTTGCTGCCTTATTCTGGATTTAGTTCATTTTAACCACTTATCCACAAAAATATGAAGAGTGGAGAGAGAGGCTGTGAATTCAGCAATAGCACTAACTTTCAGAAATTTAGGGAAATTGGTGTCTTCCACCAAAATGCTTCTGCACTGCTAGTAAACGTGCCCATTCTTCTGTGTTACTGATTGTACGGACGATGTGATTACTTTAAGCTAACGGGAATGAGTCACTCAAGTTTTGTTATGTAGGACCTCCTACTTGAGATGGTCTATATCACAATTTTTTTTCTTCTTTTTTCCCCTGGTTTTCCACAATGAAAAAATTAACAGTCTTTCAAAAATTAGAGCTGCTCAATAGTAAGAGCATAAATCTTACTTTTGAGAGTAGTATACCTACGATAAAAGCCTCTTAGAAACAGGTGTTCTCCTAGACAACACTAATGAAGGTGTAGGTAATACAGTCTTACTCAATCCAAAGGCATACTGGAGAAGAATTTTTCAGTTCTGAACTACATATGGTCTAAATCTGACTCAACTGTAGCAAAGCAAAGTAGTTAATGCTTTTGTATACCGTTAATGTATGAAAGCTGTTCACTGATTAGTGTCACGATTTGAAGCTGAAGCACATGCAGAAGTCTGCCTCATTCTGGAGAAAGAGGGGAGGTTTCTCAGGCTTAAGACATCTAAATTAAGTTACCAGATCAAAGATTTTCATAAGGCAAGTCATTAAATTTTTTTTCAGATCTTATTTCCCCACTTCTATGTGTACTTCTTAAAATGCTGAAAGGATAAGGAGTCTTCCTATACATTTGTTAACAGAGACTACAGATACATTTGAGAAAAATTCAAATAGCTTCCATAGTAAACTATGTTGTTCAGAGACAAGCATTTTAAACATAGAAAGATAATGAAATTGTTCAATTACAGATACAAATAAGAATAATTTGGCAAAACATTCTTTTCTAGCATCAAGGTGATATTTTGTAATATGTCTTAATAGAACTATCTATAGATTAATGTATTTATTTTAAGTGATTTTTAGGAACATTTACACCCTACTTCTGAGACAATTGAGTAGAATTAAGATTACATGCACAAAATTAAAGCATGTCTAATGAGATAGCAGAAGTTAGCTGGCAGTGCTAGAGCCAAAGACAGAGAGGAGTACTCTTTCTTTAGGACTCCAGTATAGGGAGGGTAGTTGAATTCATCTTGACTGAGAAGAGATGGGGATGCATCAAACATGCACCTGTTCCCACACCTGTAAAAATCTGCAAGTCCCATGCATCATGGGTTAGAAATAACTTTAGAAAAATTCAATAAAGTCACCAACATGAAACAACAGAGTCCTCCAATAGTCTATGCAATAGGTATAAAATCCATGCTCCACCTCAATTATTGGACTCATTTCACATTGGTAGCATAAATAACAATTATCCTGCTGTGGTCACCCAGTTTATCAGTCTGATTTGCTTTGAATCAGTGTGAATAAGCCAAGGAGCCAGTTTTATTACCTCTACACCCCCTGTTTATGGAAATCGGTTCCCAAACTGCTCTTCCACATGGAGACACTTTTACAGCTGCAGCCACATTTTAAGCAAACTACAAATGGCATCTGCTGAGCTTCAGAGGAATATACAAGGAATGACATGGCAGGATAACACTAGTTTTATGCCAGTTCACTGGCACAGACTGTTTTCATGGCTAGAAAAATCAAGAAAGCATGCAAAAATCCTATTCCAGATTCACTAAGGCATAGCAAACATCAACACCTGAAAGGATTAGAATACCAAATGAAATTACCTTAGAAACAAAGCCCACTTTCAAGCGGATAACAGTATAATCCATTTATGAAAGTGCTTCACCACAAAGAACTTTCCCCTTCTGAAACATTCCTCTTTCTCCCCCCAACACTTCATATGACTGACTCATGTGCTGTAAAATCCTTCAGGGCAGAAATCCTCTATCCATACATACAGGTGAGTAATTCAAAGCAAGAGATGTTAATTTATTTGCTCTGATTTCCTGCAAATCTGTGGATTTACAAAATAGCAAGGTCTGAACTCCCACTCTCTCGATCTCAGGGCTGCCATTGTGAAACAAATTCCAGTAGTGATAATAATATTCTACCTCTGCATTCAAGTTTAGTAATGATTTTACTAAAATTTATTTATAGGCTTTCTGAAAATAATTTAAGCTTTTACTGATCCACAGTAAAACACACTGCTGAAATATTACAGTCCCTGCATATTTCATGGTTTAGAATA
>VWZK01021441.1:8321-22676 GCA_013396935.1 Baryphthengus martii
TCCTTGGCGCGCTCGGCACCGCGGTGCCGCTCGCTCCGGCGGAGACGGGGGAAGCGGGGCTGCCGAGGCGCCGGGGAAACATCGGTTTATGCGGCAGGCGCGGGGCCGAGGCGCTTCCTCCTGGGAACGGAGGCCGGGCTGGATGTGTCCGGGCGGGTTACGACACCCCCTTCCACTTCCACGGCAGCAACACCCAAGCGCCGGGAGCGAATCCCTGCTCCGCTCACCCTGCCCGGCTGGTTTCTCTGCTGGCAGAGCCGCACTGGCAGCGGCGAGGCGCCTGGACGCCCATAAACCTCCTTCTCCGCCGCCCATTTGGCAGAGGGTGGAAACCCACTCCTGCTCCGGAGGCGGTGGTGAAGGGGGTTGTCCCGGATCCCCAGCTGATGCGAGAGGAGAGCTCGTGCGCCCAGGGAGGCAAACTGCCGACCACACAAGTTACCAACGGGGCTCATTCGGAAAAAAACAAACTGTGAGGAGCCGCTAAGCGAAGCGGGGACTGCGCGGCCAGGCTCCTGCTGCTCGGCTGCCCTTCCTGTCCATGAACAAGGGCAGAAATCAACAGGTTAATTTAAAACGAGAATGGAAATGAAGAATGAACTGATCCCACCCTAGGCAAGGGACATCACCTTCCCCTCAGCCAGACAAACAAAGGCGAAATACCCAAAAGAAACAAATCAGCTTTACTGAAGGAGCTGGTTCATTTCTTAAATAAAAACAAGAGAGCACAACCAAGCCAGTGGAACACCCTAGAGAGGGAAAAGGGCAGACGTTTAGTAAAAGAGAAATTGCGAGAACTCGTGGCCAAGGACCGACTCCGGCGGCGGTTGACTCCTCGGCGAGCTCAGCGCGCCGCCGCGGGAGGGGGAAGGAGGCGGGATCAGCAGCGGTGAGATGATTTTCGGGAGGGCACCGGTAAGACCAGAGAGGGAAGGTGCCCGGCCCTGAGCACAAGACGGTGCAGCCGGTCTCATCCCGCTGCCTCACCTACGCGCAGGGAAGGAGCCTTTCCCAAGGAGCTCCCTCTTTGCCGAGGTGCCGAGTCTGGCGCCGGCGTTCCCACGGCCGCATCCCTACGTGTTGCTCCTCTCCTTTGATTTTTCACCTTTGCCGTCCTGGTGNGGCTGCACGAGGCCTGGCAGAGTGGCACCGAGTGGCACAGCCTGGCCCTCCTCTACCCCATGGCCCCTCCACCTGCTCCACCACACCCTCCCGCAGCCCACCCGAGACCTTGAGACGCTCCCACCCAGCTGAGCTCCTCCACCCCTGCTGCCTGGGATGGCTGGATGAGAAGGCTCAGTCCTGGATGCGAGTGCTGCACACTGGCGGGGCTGCGGCTGCGTGGAGGCAGCAGGGGAAACTGAGGCACAGAGAGGCCGCACTTGCTGGTGGAATCGGGGCCAGGCCATCAGGAGGGGCCCAGAGCATCGAGAGCAGCCCCCAGGAATTGTGCCCCAGATCCATGCCTATGGGCTCGGCCCAGCTCCTCTCCCCCAGCTCGGCGTGGACGGGGGCACTGCTGGTGCAGAGTGAGCTATTAGCTTAATTAATTTGCTGTTATTTCTTCTAACGAGCTGGGATCTGGAGCAGGCGCTTCCCTCCCAAAGCCCGCGCCTCCATTTGCAGCCGCGCCGCGTTCCCCCCGCCCCGGCAGCAGAGCGGGGGGTGCGAAGCCTCCAGGCACTGCTCAAAACAGACCTTGTGTAGGAGGGAAAAATTACACCGAGGGAAAAATCCCTCCCGGAGCCAGCGCCTTAACCCACTTCCCAGCTGCGGTGCTGGGAGAGGGGATGTCAGTTTGGGGAAGGGGAGAGCCCCACAGCCAAGGAGCTTCTCACCCAGCAGCTTCTCCATAAGGTCCCTGGGATGGTCCCAGCTGGCCCTGGGTCCTCTGACAGGGGGGGAAACTGAGGCAGGAAGGGACAGTACAGCCATAGGGGGCAGAGAACGATAGCTCCTGAGCGGGCTCTGGGACCCCAAACCCTCTGCCAAGGAGCCAGAGAGAGCGGCAGGAAACAGAATAAAGGGGCTGGGGAAGGATGGAAAGGGAAGAGATGAGATCCCGCTGCTCTCCCACACCCCCCTCCCCCATGGCACTGCCAGGCCTTGCCCAGGGCAGACCCCACCGTGGTGCTCCCTCAACCCCCTGCACTCAGGGTGACCCAGGAAGGTAAGGAGGGGGGGGTGTGCCCCCCACCACCCTGGTTTGCATAGGAAGCCAGGCTGGGGGCCAGAGGGAAGCTGCGGTGCCGAGGCGGAGGGAGGCAACGCGGCGCAGAAGAGTGCAGGCGGCAGCTCCCACACCACCTACACACCAGTTGTTCCTTCCCCTGCGAGCGAGCGAGGCTGCAGGGAGAGGAGGGAGGAGAGCACAGACTGAGCGCTCGCTTCTGCACCGAGCCCCAATTCCGCACCGAGCTGGGCCTGGGGACGGGCTCAACAGCTCCCTGGAGACGAGGGTGGTCGGCGCTGACCCAAGAAAAGCTGCTCTCCCGGTCTCACCAGGAACTCTCGGAATGGGGAGAGCAGCTCGTGGCGCGGGGACGAGCTTTCCACAGGGAAGGGATACTCGGTTCTCCCCTCGGCCCAAGGAAAGAGTCGAGCAGTAGCCGCTTTCTAAAACGTGTTCTCATCTGCATGCTGGGACGATGCTGGTTACAGACATGCACTCCTAAGGGACAGAAAATCAAATAAAAAAAACCAAAAAGCCCATCACAGTGTCGTGAGGTCCAGGACTCCAGTCACGTGACCGGTATGCTACCGATACAGGTCAGCCTTAAGGCAGAGAAACAGGGACACGTAAACCAGCAGGGATTTCTGCTTCCCAAACGGCGCTTCGACGCCTGAAATTAGGTACAAAAGGTCGTCGGCGAGTTACAAACACACAACAAATGTGGGATTTCCACTGGAGAGCCGGACACGCGTGGGAAGAGCTTGCAGATGGGGACTTGGGGGCGAAGACGCCGTTTGCTTGGAGCGGCACCGTGTCCCCCCCTCGCCGAACGGCCGGTGCCAGCAGCTGGCGCGTCCCCACGCCGCCCAGCACGTGCTCGGGGCGAGCGGCAGGAATCGGCAGCTCCGCTTTGCCAAGTTTCCTAACGCAATTTGCAAACGGCTGCGAGGACGTGGCCAAGCCGGAGCGTGCCGGGGAACGGGAGCGGCAGTGCCGGNCCTGTCCATGAACAAGGGCAGAAATCAACAGGTTAATTTAAAACGAGAATGGAAATGAAGAATGAACTGATCCCACCCTAGGCAAGGGACGTCACCTTCCCCTCAGCCAGACAAACAAAGGCGAAATACCCAAAAGAAACAAATCAGCTTTACTGAAGGAGCTGGTTCATTTCTTAAATAAAAACAAGAGAGCACAACCAAGCCAGTGGAACACCCTAGAGAGGGAAAAGGGCAGACGTTTAGTAAAAGAGAAATTGCGAGAACTCGTGGCCAAGGACCGACTCCGGCGGCGGTTGACTCCTCGGCGAGCTCAGCGCGCCGCCGCGGGAGGGGGAAGGAGGCGGGATCAGCAGCGGTGAGATGATTTTCGGGAGGGCACCGGTAAGACCAGAGAGGGAAGGTGCCCGGCCCTGAGCACAAGACGGTGCAGCCGGTCTCATCCCGCTGCCTCACCTACGCGCAGGGAAGGAGCCTTTCCCAAGGAGCTCCCTCTTTGCCGAGGTGCCGAGTCTGGCGCCGGCGTTCCCACGGCCGCATCCCTACGTGTTGCTCCTCTCCTTTGATTTTTCACCTTTGCCGTCCTGGTGGGGAAGAAAGAGAAGAGAAGCGGAGGTTCAGGCCACCCGGCCGCAAACACCGCGCGGGGGTCGTGGTGTCATTGCCAGGGTCCTGCGAGCAAACACCCTCCGCACCCAGGTGCCAAAACACGACCACCGCCTGCCCGCCCGCGTCACCGGCTCCTCCACGCCCGCTCCGGCCACGGCCAGCGCCTCGACCAGGCGCTCTGGCGGGAGATCTACAAAGGCTGCGGGTTTCCCAGCCCTCCTCGCGCACGGGGAAGCGACCGGCACAAGCCTGCCCGGGCCTGGGCTTGTCGCGATTCGGGCTCGCTCGGCTCCCACGCACCGAGCGAGGTATGGAAAAGGAAACCGAACGCACACGTGGTGCTCCGGCACACGCACGGCTCTGACACGCGCACACACACACCGAGCTCACGGCGCCGGAGCAAAGAAAGCGTTCCCAGCGCAGAGGAAGGGCTCTCGCCTCTGGAGAGCCTCTAAATCTGTTGCCTGAATGACCTACTAAGGTCTGGACATTTATTCTTCCAGAGGAGTCCCTGCTTCCTATCTCAGGCCTGGATTTTCTCTCTCTCTAAAGCACCCTGAGCAAATAAAAAAAACCAAAAAGAGCCAACTTTGGACTTACTTTTTAACGTGGGTTTAGTTTTAAAGTATTTAGAAACTCAAATTAACTGGAGCCCTGCTTACCACCTGCAACGAGAAGCTGAGGTTTGGGACATGTCAGAGATCAGACAGTTTAAGATTCCCTTGGGATATTGTATTTTTCGGATGGGAGCAGGAGCCCGGAGCCCCGCGCGCCCCCCCGCGGTGCCGCGTCGCGCGCGCGCAGGGTCACGCCGAGGGGACGGTACCTCAGGAGGCGGTGGCTTGATGGTGACGGGCTGGGACGTCCTGCGCGGTGGGGAAGGCTTGGGCTGCACTTGCTGCTGGACAGTGTTGTAGTACGTGACCCCTCCGTACACCTGGGACTGGGCCTGCGATTCCCACAGAGCAGAAGGGTCAATGCTCTTCGCAGAATTCCAGCGTGGTGGGGGCAGGAAGAGACTGCTGGAAATCACCTGGTGCCACCCCCCTGCTCCAGCAGGGTCACCCAGAGCAGGGGGCCCAGCAGCGCAGGGTCCAGGCACCTCTGGAATCTCTCCAGAGAGGGAGACTCCACAACCTCTTTGGGCAGCCTGGGCCAGGCTCTGATACCCCCAAAATTAAGAATTTTTTCCTCCTGCTCCGAGGGAAGGCCTGAAGCTCACGGCCGGAGGGTTTCCTTCACCTCACAGCATTTTCCAAACGCAGGAGGATGTCTGTGCTTCACAACAGCAGCAGCTGCCGTGAATCTGCGCAGACAAGGCACAGAACAGCTCCCCATCATTCCGAGGTCCCCTCCAGCCACCCAAGGGTTCGAGATCTATCCCCAAAACCAGGACAATTCCCTGCCGGGACAGCTGGGACCCGCCCGGGGCAGCGGGAAGGTCAGGGAGGCGGCCGGGCGCAGGCAGCGTGCACGTCTCTCGCTTGCCACTGCGTGTCAGGCGTGTGCCGCCCACACGGCCATGGCGAGAGCGGGTTCCTCCTCACGACGCCCACAGAGATCTGCCTCCTGGCCCCGCACAGCTCCCTCCTCGCTGCCCCAGCAGGGATCTCGCTCCCTCCTCGCTGTCCAGTAAGGACACAGAGGTTGGATGTGGAGTGGGAAAAGCCAGCCCCAACTCCACAGGCTTTCCCGGCCCAAGACCAGCAGCAGCCAGTTTCCAGCCCCCATCTCAAACACGAGGGGCTTCCAGAGGTGTCCTTGGCTGAGCAGGAGCCTGGAGGGGTCGTCAAGGTTCTCAGGCTCCCAGTGAGCTGCTTCCCCATTCTGCAGGAAAGGCTCTAATCCCAAGATCCAACAATATAGACCATAACCCCCACCCCAGCTTCAGCAACAGCCCCACACAGAGAGGAGGATGACAGTGACCCGGCTCCCACTGCTCCACGCCCTCTCCTAGGAAGCCTCCGAGACATTCCCACCCCCTAGAGGAGCCCACTTGCCCCTGCTCTGGGTGGGGAGAGGCAGCGCGGCCGGCTTACCTGCGTGTTGGGATAGAGGTGAGGAGGAGGCGGAGGGGGCAGCGCTCCTGGGGGGTAGGGGTAGCCAGGATTCCCAAAATTCATGACTCCAGGAGGAGAGAAGTAAGTCGGTGCGAGCAGCTGCTGCGGCGGGGGCTGGCCCGGGGGCATGGAGACCGGCGGGGGGTACAGGCCAGGGTTTGCCATGGGGGCTGGCGTCTGGTGGGGATGTAAACCTGGGAAGAGACAAGAAAAACAGCTGAAGACGATGTCACACGAGTAAAGTCAGCGTGTCCTGTGGAGGGCCGGGCCGGTGATGGCGGCTGTGGGTCAGCGCGGCTGCGCCTTCCCTGCCACGGCAGGAAGAAGCACTTGGCTCACAGGCTGTTCCTGCAGCCACCAGACCTCAGCTCCTGCACCGGGAGGGGAAAAAGGGAAGCAGAGCACGGCCCCCTCCCCGGTGACAGGTCCCCGCTGCCCGGACGCTGCCCCCGGTCAGCACATCCCCTTCAGGAAACGTGGAGTTTTTTTGAGGGCAGGATGGAGAACATGCCAATTCAACAGCTCTCACTTCTGCTTTGCTTTTGTGATCCCCAAGCAGCAGGGGCTGCAGAGCCAGCCTGGCACAGCAGCTGGCAGTGCCGAGCGCCCCGCCGAAGGGAAGTGACTCAGCCCGGAGGGTCTGCGCAGAACCTGCAGACATCCAGCCAGAGGCTGCCAAAACATTCCCATCACCCCGGTCCTGCGCTGGCTGCCAGGGCCAGAAACGCCTGGTTTTCTTTCCCTCGCGTTTCTATGGATCCAGCCTCACTGCACAAGGGAAGCTGGACTCCTCCATGTTGGAGAAAGAGGGAAAATGGATTCCCCTGGTGACAGAAGCTGTTGGAAACCAGAGTTATCTGCTTCCCTGCACAGGCTGAGCGGCTTCAGGGCACAATCACAGCATCGCATCTCTCCCGGCTGCCCTGGTTGCCGGGCGCTCACCTGGATGAGGAGGGAGGTGCATTTCTGGCTGGACAATCATCCCTTGGGGCGGCAGCGGAGCTGGGTTCTCACTGTGGGTGTAGATTGGTCCCTGGAATTGTACTGCAACACACAACACTCAGTAAGCAAAAGCAACACTGATTTTTTTTTTTTTCTTCTACTGCAGCGAGTCAGCCGGTGACAAGCCGCGAACGCGGTGCTGAGCGACGTTCCCAGAGGCACACACAGTCTACCAGGCTCACAGATGCTACCGACTCCCAACAGAAAAGCCTCCTACTCCCTTCACAAAGCAGGAGAACACTCAGGGAATTTCTTCTCCAACACTCCAAATGCTGGAGTGAATTCTGAACCCGTCCTCAGTCTCGTTCTGTAGTTCTCCCCCCTCTTAAATGTCAAAGACGTCGCTCCGATTTCGAGCTAATTTTCCATCCTAGTTCTCGTGAAGAAAAGCGGCATCCCAGAGAGCACAGGGCTCCAGTTTCACCCAGGGGCTTTAAACACCAACCAGGGAGGCTCAGAGCAGCTTTTACCTCCCGTACGGCACGACACAATTTACAAAGACAAGGAAAGACAAAGCACCAACCCCCCACCAAGAGGAGGAGGGGGGCGATTCCTGCTCCAGCCGTTCGGGTCGGAGCGGGCGCGGAGCCTCGGGAGCGGGAACACTCACGTGGGTCATAGTAGTGCCCTTCCATGATGCTGATGTGCATGGGAGGGGCTGGCTCCGGCACCGGCGGCCTCTGCCGCTGCGACGAGTAGCGTTTCACGCGGCCCCCCTGCACCGCCTGCAAGAGCCCAACGGGATCGGTGAGGGTCGGGGTGTGGGGGTGAGAACCTCTCTGCTGCCTCCATTCCCCCCTTATCTGGGTCACACAGTAAAGACACCCACAAAAGGGAAAGGCTGAGGTGTCGTCGCCAGCCTCTAATGACTACAATTTACTAAATAAAGGCCGGGCCCCCGCGTTTCAGAACGGCAGCGTCACGGCCACGCCAGGAGCTTTACCATTTCCTCCATCCTGTTGAACGGAGGCGGCGGCGGCGGCCCAGTTCCCACGTGCACATGGTTGGGAATACCTGTGGAAGAAACGAACCGGTTATTATGGTTTTGCATTTGTTGCCAGACAAGAGGCACCTCACGCGCCCGGGGCGGCGCCGGGAGGCACCGGTCCGGGCGAGCGCCGGCAGCCTGGGGACTGCTTTGTGCTACAAAACAGGCTCAGCTCTGCCTTTTGTGGTGAGAAACCCAACGACTTCAGCTTCTTAGGCTCCAATTTTAAATATTTCTGGTACAAATTAGAAGCTGTCGTGGCACTGTACAATTACCCACGCTGCTCAACAGCCTTTTCTCATCTCGCTGAAAAATTAAATAAATAAAACCCTCGGCTTGAAATCCAGGTGCTGATCTAAGCTCTGCTCCTGCTGAGACGAGGGAAGAGCAGACACACAGAGCCACGTGGGACAGGGTAAGCTGCTGGGCACACCCTCCAAGGGTGTAGCTGCTTTTATCACAGGCGCCTTTCAATTCAAACACCACGGTGACGACGTGCAATTAAAACCACAGCGCCAAATTGACCATGGGCGATTCCAGGGGGGTGAAAGTGGGCAAAACGAACACTGGAATTGTCCGCAGGTCACTGATAGTGCAAAATGCCCCCTAAACTACCTCCTGCCTTCTCAGCAGAGGGACAGCGGAGAGGTGTGTCCTTCTGACGGACGGAATGTGGTCTCCTGCCTGCAGCCGGGAGCTGTCTCCCGAGAAGTTTGTTGAGATGTTTTATTTTTAAGCATAAAGAGTCATCTCAGCTGCACAGCACTTCTGAACTCTCGCTCTCCCGGCGTGTTTAAAGCCTGTCGAGACCAAGGGTCCGTTCACGCAAAGATTTTACCAGTGGCACCAGCACAAGATGACTTAGGGTTCGACGACCCGAACCTCCAGGGATACTTTATGAAAGCAGCAAGTCGCTGCCTTCTCCTTGCTCCAGTTTTATTTCCCTCGGGAAGGGCTCTTAACGCTCCCCAGAACAGAGTCTAATTCTGCAAAGAGATAATTATACCCAAACGACCTCCTGTGCGGATGCTCAACTAGAACTCTGTCCTCGTCTGGCGGGGGGGGCAGCTCTGCTGCATCCTCCCCCGCCCTCGGTGGCCGGCTGCCGCGAACGGCGCGGCTCCCTCCGACCAGGCACCAGCGGATTTGCCGATCCCAGTTGGGCCTTAGTGACTGGAATCAAATCTGTGCTAGCAAACAAGTCTATCAGCAGAGGGAAGCTCCCTCCTGCTCCCGACAGGACAGGAGCCCGATTGCTCACAGCCCTCACCTGCCAATGAGCACGACGGTCCTTATCTCCCCAACTCCGACTCTGCGGCAGCAGCCGCTCTCCTGGTGACTCACACCGCGCAAAGTCCTGCTGCCTGTTCAGCTCCTGCTGTAACTCAGCCTTACTGAAGCTTCCCTGTCCTCAAAACAGGACAGAGAGGGAGAGGATCTACTCCCACGTCCTCTCCAGCCCTAATTCAACTAACCTACACCAGAGTACTTCATTTCCCCTTTTTCTCCTCTGCTTTGTCCTCTCCAACCACCTCCACAGTTCCTTCTCAGCGGCACGTGTCACCATCACACACCCACCCCGAGCCTGGCCCAGAGAGCTCAGCTCTGACCGAACCACCCAGGCACGGAATCGCGCTTGGCCGGGGTAAATCTACCCGGCTGCACCCACTCACCCCGCAGCTCCCGGGGCTGGATGAACTGGGACTGCCCCGGCGTCCAGTTCTGCTCGGTGAGATTCATCTGGGTCATCTCTTGCTCGAGTCCGTCCAAGTTGGATTCTACCGGCGACTCCCAGTTACTGCTCTTGGCCGGCGGGGTGGACGTCTCGGCTTGCACCGGTTTGGGAGGCACAGGAGCCAGCCCTTCCGAAGCGGGCGCTTCATCCGCCAGCTTCCCCGCATCCCCAGCTTTCATTCTGGTCCTTCTTGCCCGGGAATAAGACTTCTTCTCCACCGGCCGGTCCGGCGGCGGCTGCGCAGCATCGGTAGCCGTGGTTTGGTTGTCCAAAGCAACCTCCTCCTTCCCGGGGCTGCCGGGGCCGTGGGCGGCCTCCGCCTCGGGAGACTTGTCCCTTGGCGGGGTTTGCTCCGCACGCTTCGCTCGGTAGCCGCTCTCCTGCTTCGCTTGCTCGCCGTTCCGAGAGAGGTGCGGGACGCTCGCTTCCGAAGCTCGGTAGCTTGGACGGGTCTCTTTGTAGCTTCCCATCCGCGGGTAGTTCCTCGGCGGGGGCATCCGGCCGGTACCTGCGGAGCTCCTGCTGGTGAAGGTTCGGGGGGCGGCTGAAGTGCTGTCTGCACCTTGGTGCCTTGGGGGCTTGACTGGCCTCTCGTTGGACCAGTTGGGGTCTCGCTGAGGAGGACTCCCAAACCTGAGGGAGAAAAACAGGACAAAGAGATGGAAAGAAATCTCTGGTGAGAGGAGCTGCTGTGCCAGGGAACCCTGCTCTGGGGTGAGAGTCCAGAACTCACAGGAACAAGATCCCATCCCGGGGCCAAAGTCAACAACAGGATTTCCCCCTCTGGGGCTTCAGACCCTCCGGGACGAGCCAGGCTCTCCTTTGCCTTTGCTCCTCACCTTGGCTTGCGCATCCTCCTCGGTTTGATGTCATCGGGGTTGTGAGCCGACCTGATGTCATAGCCATACAGCGCGATCAGCTCCTGCCTGGTCTTGGGGGCCTGCTCATCCTCCCGGAATTTGTCGTGTTCCCAGCGGCCCTCGTCCTTCCACAGCTTCCGCTGACGACCCTTCGGCCTGGAGCAGTTACACGAGGGAGGACTGAGAGGTTGTGGCAATGCCAAGGAGACGAGGCGGCTCCAACCAGCCCCTCACGCAGAGAGCGACCACTTCCAGGGTAGGGGGTACACAGGAAACAACATTTCTCCTTCCCACTCTTCCTGCCCAGCAGCTGCCGCTCTACCCACAGCTTGTTCTGAGGAGCGGTAGGAAGGGGCTCTGCTCATTGGGAAGAGCTTTTCTTTGTGTTTTTGGTTTTTTTTTGGTTTTTTTGCACCACCTTCAGTCTCTGCTTCAAAACAAAGACTGACAATGTCCTGGCAGGACACCACAAGCAGAAAACCAAAGCACAGGCCCTGACGCTGAAGCTGCGCTGCCCAAAGCCGGCCTCACGCTCGCCGAGACGCAGGGAACACTCACGTACCTGACCTCCTCCTCCTGCGTCTGCCCTCGGAGGTCGTGCTCGAAGAAGAGCCCTTTGCGCGGGATGTAAGCTGGGTTCTTCCGATCCTCATCATCGTCCAGGTGCTTAGGAACTTTTTTTCCAACTTTATTCTCGACGGGTTCAGTGCTCTCCTGTCGGAATCACGACAGCTCTCACCACTGCAGCCGTCCCTCTGCGAGGAGCCCCCTCCATGGCCCAGAGGACGCAGGTTTGACACCTACCTGCCCGTCTCCGCTTTGCCTCTCGCCAGTCACAGCACCTTTAGCGTCGGGTTTCTCGTCCCCTTTCTCTGCTTTTGCTGCTGACTCACAGGAATCGTTACTATCCTGCTTCAGTTCCACTTTAGCGCTTTCCTCCTCGCTGTAATCCTCTTCCTCCGCCTGGAAAAACCGCCGTTACTCAAACACACACCGGGAGCAATGAACCCCCCTCGAATTTCCCCACACAGGTCCCCAGATCCAGAGTCAGGTCCCTGTTCTGCCTGTTAGAGACCTGCCTCTTTCGAAGCAGAAGACCAGCTCTCGAGCTCCTTCCTATCCCTGAATTTTGACAGGAAAAGCAAAGACTAAACCCAACACCTCTCCCCACCAGCAACATCAGATCCAAGAGGCAGGATTTCTAGGGCAGAGCCGGGATCAGCTCCCCGGCAAACCCACAGCCTCCCACCACCCCAAAACGAAAGGCTCTGCGCAAGCCAGGGAGACCGACGAACGAGGGCCCTCCGACCGTCCCTCCCTTACCACATCGAGGGCCTGGCTCCAACCCGGCGCCACGGTTCCAAATTCCCTGGAGTTACTGGGCTGACTCACTCGGAGCGCTCCACTCGCTCACAGGAGCGTGACCTCGTTTCACCCTCCAGGAGCCTGCGAGCCCTGCTTAGGCCGGGGCCAGCACTAAAAATAGCTCAGCGGCGTGATTAACGAAAAGACTGCTCTATTTTTCTCTTTCAACACAGCGTATTTGCACATCAACTGCTCCTTTTGTTTACGTTGGGGAAACCCAGACCGGGCATTATTTTTAGGCACAGGAACAGAGTCATCCTGGTACGTCAGTGATGCAATAACCCCGCCGCTCCAACAGCCCGGCGCGTACCGGCGCTGCTCTGCCCCTCGTCCTCCTGCTGCCGCGCTCCTGCCTCGCTAACGGCACAGATTACGTCACTAATTCACAGCCCCAAGGAGCTCCGAGTTCGTTAAGTCGTGAATTCGCAGCCCCAACCAGCTCGGATTCCACCTGTCTTGGTGTTTCGGGTTTTCTCGAACTGCTGCCCGCCTTGAGATCCCCAAAAGAGCTCTCCCAAGAGAAGCGTTTTCACTAGAAAACCTCCGACAGAGGCCAAAACTTCTCTGTGCTTCCTGGAAACGCGAAACCTTCGGTTTTAAACAAAAAAAAACAGGGAAATCCCAGAGCTGCCCAGGTGTGGGCAGGAACAGTTCCACGGGGGCCCGAGGCAGGGGTCTCGGCGCAGGCGAGGGGCGATTTTCTCCGCACACGTCCGGCGCAGAGGCGCCAGCTCTCACCTTCCCGCCGCCGAAGACGGGGAGGCTGCCTGGGCTGCTTCCAACCCGGCACTTACCCTTTCCATTGCAATTAATTAAATTACAACCCGCATCCTACGCTTCCTTCCACGCCCTTCTTGGCCAAACCCTGCTCCCAGAGTCCAACGTCTGAGCATCCAGGTTTCCCCCAGTACACACCAGTCCGACATTCACCCCCTAGAAGCTCGGGAGGCTTCTCCCCAGGGCCGGAGCCGGCGGGTGAGGGCACTGCCCGGTGAGGAGCTCGCGGGCCGGGGCCGCGCTCCTTGGCGTGTCTGAGACCGGCAGCGATCGCTGCCGACGGGGACGGCGGAAGAGAACGAAGGACGCAAACTGTGCTAAAACGACACGAGGACGGAGTTGCTCAGCGGAACCCTTTAAACGCCCGGATGGAGAACTCCTCTTACCTCCGAGTCTTCTGCGCTTTCGTAATCCGAGAGAACGGCTGCGGGGCAGAAAAAGGAGTTGGGTGTCAGGGCAGAAGCCGAAAAGCAGCTTCTCTCCGAGCAGCACCGAGTAGCCCTCCCAGGGGAAGCTGGAATCAGGCACTGGAGCCTCCCTGGCTGCCAGTTCACAATGGGGGAAGTGAGGGTGAGTTTGGAGGCGCTGGCCCCTCTCCCCGTGTTTTCCTGCTATTCCGAGCTCACGTTCGGGGCCACAACCACCACGGAGCCACTAGAAAGGGTGTTTTGTCCGGTTTTTGCGGTGCCAGAAAGCGGTTACTCACCGTCTCCCTCAATGCCATCCTCGCTTTCCTGCGGAGAGAGGAGGAGAGAGGAGCGTAAGCGGTCACGCTGGGTCCCCGCGGATCCATCGATCCCATTCTGTGGATCCCAGACACAACTACAAGGAAGTTTGGCCCCACTCCCATCGCATCCATCCCTGGAAGTTCAGCTTCAGCGACCGAGAAACAAACTCGGGGATCTCAGGATCTTTCTGGAAGATCCTCCCAGAGCTGGGGGAACGCGGCTCAAGGAGAGGCGCACAAACTGTGTTAACTCCTGGGGGTCTTCAGAGGGAAAAGAGCCAGAGCCCCCCGTCTCCGGTAACAGAGACCCGGGCAGCTCACGGGGGAAAGAACAAGAGGTTACTTAGAGCAGGATCCCAGGAATAACGTGGGGGTGCCGAGCAGGACGGAGCTCAGGCAGACACCCGCCAGAGACCCCGGGGTCAGAAACACGACCCTGCGGCCCAGAGCAGACGCCGGGTGGAGCGGGACAGCTCTGAACTGGGAAAGTTTCTGGTAAAGGACCAGAGGGATCGAGCTGGGCGCTAAAAAACAAGCTCAGGTCAAAAATAAAACCAGCCAACGCGTCAACGAGATAAGCGCCAACGCCAAACCGCCGAGCAGGAAGGCGCTGCCCTTCGGGAGGAGCCTGAGACAACCGGCACCATCAACCCAGACCAGGAGAAAATCGCAGCCAGATGTAACCTGCCAGAAGGACCCGAGGGGTGGGGGCAGCGGCAGCCCCCCGCAAAAACCCTCACAGCAGGTTTTTAAGGCCCTCGCTTAAAAGAACGTCCTGCTCAGAGTTGGTAAAAGAGCAAAAGGGGCCTGACCGGGCAGGGAACCCAGTGCGGGGGATGAGACCTCGCATCGGGGAGCAGGGATGGGGGTCAGGGGATCCCCCTGCGTGGTGCTGGGGGCCCGCACGGCCCTGCTCCCCCCACGCAGGGGGTCCCTGTCCCCTTCCCCCAATTCCCCAGCCTGGTGCCACCATCCACTTTGTCGGACAGCGGCGCAGCCTCGGCTCCCCAGGGCCCCCCGAACCCCAGTGTCCGCTCAGTCCCCCCCAGACCCCCCTTACGACC
>VWZK01021442.1:718-14200 GCA_013396935.1 Baryphthengus martii
CGTCTCGGCCGGCCGCGCGATGCCGAGGGCTCCTCCGTCCACCCCTGGCTTTGCCCCCTCCTCCCCAAAAAAGCCCTGCCCGGCCCTAGGCCGCGGCCCCGCTGGCGGCGGGAGCCGGAGCGGCCCCCTGACGTGCGTGAGCCACGGATTATCGGCAGCTCCCCATCGCGGCAGGAACAGCTTGGCTCTGCGGCGGCTCTCCCCGGTGCTTTGTGCGAGCGAGCTTTTAATAGCGCCTGTGACACAGAAAAGGAACTATCAGCCGCCTGTAATTTGGGTTGGTTTTTACTGCCGGTGCGTCAGGAGACAACTGTGAACTAATTTCAGGGATGCCATTCGATAACCTTGTGAAATCTGTCAGCCTTTTGGAGAAAGGGGAGGGGGTCCTGGAGGCGCAGCTGGGGCCGGGGTGGCGGAAGCTGCGTGGAGCTCCCTGGGGTGAGGGGGGAGCTCGGCCCCGCTCGGCTCGTTTGAGGGCAGCCGTTTGCCCCCGTCGCGCTGCCCCGTTTGTTCCGCTTCGTTCTCCTCAGCACGAGCTCCTGGATCTCGCTCCGTTGGACGGCGCTGAGGCGATTGAAGCGAGGCTGGAGCTGGACGGGCACCAGCAAACCCCGAGCCCCGTGTTCCTCGTCAGCCCTGGGCCAATGCTGGGCGTTCCAGGGAGGGTGGTGTGTCCCTGAGCCACCTGCGCTGTCCCTGGATCCCTTTGCCAGATCCCCTTCGGCTCCAGAGGGCACCGCGGGGCCCGTCTGGCCGCCTCAGCCGGGAGCAGGCCGTGCGGCCGTGGCTTTTGGCCGCCACCATCGCTGCGATGGGCGAGAGCGGCGGGAAGACCGTGTGAGGAGGGATTTAATGCCTTTCTGGGACCGTCGCTGCTCTCCAAACCGGGAGCAAGCAGGGGGGAGGGAAAGCTTTTAGGCTGCTAATCGTGAAATTTTATGGCAGCCTAGAGAGGCCGTTGGCAAACCGCAACAGCCGCGCGCGCACGCGGCA
Source organism: Baryphthengus martii (assembly GCA_013396935.1). NCBI lineage: Eukaryota > Metazoa > Chordata > Aves > Coraciiformes > Momotidae > Baryphthengus > Baryphthengus martii. Next base: position 1,712 of record VWZK01021442.1, read on the forward strand.
GTCACAGAGAGCCCCGGCCTCCCTTCCCCGCCGCGCGCGAGTGAGCGAGCGGAGCCGCCGGCAGCGTCGCCGAGGAAAAGCCGAAGCCCTCCCGGCGCCGCCCGGGTCCTCTCCTTGTTAAAGCCCCAAACACTTTGACAGCCTCTCGGCCCTCGCCTGTAAAGTCCAACGCCGCTCGCACGGCGTTTAAGAGGCGCGGCGTTACCGCGGCGCGCTCCGAAGGGACCCGCGGGGCGACCAGGCAGCTCGAGCCCTTATTACGCATCCCGGGTAAAATTGTGCTCTGCAAACCACATATAGCCCCGGATAGATTTCCAGGCAGAGTGAGAGGTTGTTAATTCACACCCTGATGATGAACTTAATTTTGATTCCTGCTGAGCAAATGACGGCTCGGAGGCAACTTCGCCTTATTACGGGGTGGAGGCTTTTCTGTTTTTTGTTTTTTTTTTTTCTGTTGTTGTTTTGTTTGTGTTTTGGTCTTTTCTTGCATTGTTTGCAAAATGCCTCTGGATTTCGGATTGATCGACAGCTTCTCCCAGCAGCGGGGGCCTCCCTGCCCGCTCCTGTCCTGGGGGGTTTCACCTGCTACAGGCTCCTCTGGCCCAACCTAGCTCTGGATTTAACTCCTCCATTTCCCACAGGCCTGGAAAGCTCCCCCTTCTCCCCCTTCCTTTCGATTTCCCTCTGTCGTCCCTCCTGTTTGCCGTGGGAACGGCTCTGCCCACGTTGCCGTCCTCTGGTTTCAGCTGTGCCGCGGTCTTCTCCAAACGCAGCCGTCTCCCGGCTTCACGAATCCATTAACCAAAAACTTTCCCTCCAACAGAGTAAATAACGTTTTGCTGCGAGGCCAGAATTTAGCTGGGAACATCCGCAGCCGTGCCGAGCGCTCCCCTCCCCAGCCTCGGCCTCCCGCTTCCCAGGGCCTCCGTCCAGGGCTGGGCACCGATTCCCCAGTCCCTTTTTTTTGGTTTTATTTTTCCTGAAAGGAGGAGTGTCCTGCCCTGACTTGCTGAACCCTGGGAAGTCCCTCAATGGAGAGAGGGACCCTTGGGTACTAGACTCGAATTTCTCAGAAAATCCAAGGCCTTTTTCCCCTCCCACACTCATTCTCCAACCAAAGAAGCTCGGAAGGCCGGGCGGCCCCCGCGCACGTCCCTTCAGCTGGGTGAGGAGCTCGGGGCCAGAGAGTCCAGGTTTCTGGAGCGGCGCTGGGTCCTTCTGGCACGGGGCCCTCTGCACCGGGATTTTGTACTTATTTTGTATTTGTTTTGTTGTTGTTGTTGTGGGTTTTTTTTTGTGTCCCCTCCTCTCACTTTGGGAAAGGCCCACGCAGCTGAAGTTGTGGCAATCTCTGCTTTCCCATGAGTTCATCTTGTAATAAATCGCACCAGCCCTGCGGAGGGGGAGGAGAAAATTGAAAGATGTTTATAGAATTAATTCCCTAAAGGAAATCTCACGGGGGAGGGAAAATGGGGGGAAGAGTTGGGAATTATTTTTTTTTTTGGTTACAGAAGAGAGATTTTTTTTTTTTTAATTTTTTTTTAGTTTGTTGGATGGAAAAAAAGTCTCTGCAGAACAACTTCAGTGCTGGGAAACAATTAGATTTCTTCCTCTGCTGCTCTTCTAAGGAAGAGTTCGCTCCCTGCTCGCGCTGTGTGCGTGGGTCGTCCTCTGCCACCCCGGGGACAGAAGGGACCGTTCCCTTCCTGTGGGACGTGCCACGAATTCCACGTGGTTACTCCAGTGCTGAACTGGTCTGAGTGGGACGCATCTTCCAGAAACATCCTGTTTATCTGAGGCAGAGGTGGGGGGAGTCCCCGTCTCCCTCGGGAGTTTCCCCTCACGCCTGTTTAATCCTTGGGATCTTCTGCGGGGTCACGCAGCTCCCCTCCCTCCCCTGGTCCTCCTCCCGGCGTTCGAAGCACAAAAAGGATAAGAAAATAAAAATAAAAGAGGTTTTTGAGCGAGCTTTGCAGCGCAGCCAGCTCCAGGCAGGCAATGCGGGGCTGTGGCCGGATTCCCCCTCGGTGTGTGTCGGTGCTCGGGGAACCGGGAGGATGCTACCATCTGCCGGCATCGGCTCGCAGCCGCAGCCCGCTCCAGCCCAGCCCTGCCTTCTCTTGGCCTTCCCTGCCTCAAAAAAACCTCCAGGAAAAACCACCGCAGGGAAAACAAACAGGCAACCCCGGGAGAGCAGCTCCGACCCTTCCATACTGGGGCTGGAGGGGATCAAGAACCGCTCGGCTGGTGTCGGCAGAGGGGTTTGGAGCGGAGGAAGGCGGTGGGTTGACGGTGCCGCCGGGTGTAACCTCCTGCAATGAGCTGTCCCGTGTTTCAGACCAGAACCCGGCGGCGGAGGAGGCGGAGGATGCGGAGGACGACCGCCACAAACCGAAGCTGCTGGATGAGAAGGAGGAGATGGAGCAGCCTCAGATCAAGGTGCCCATGGAGGTACCCAAGAGAGAGGAGGAGAGAGGAAAGCCGGAGGAGAAAGTGCAGCTTGACCGTCCCGATCAAGGTAATGGGAAAAGGGGGCTGGTTTTGGAGCTGGGAGGCTCCCAGCTGGAGGCCAAAGCAGTTACGTTGCAGGACTATTACAGAGGAAAATCCTGATCTCTGCCGGTCACCCCGTGAACTGAAGGCAGTTTAGTATGTGATGCTCTCGAGGCTCGTTAGGAACAACCTCCTGATGAGGCAGGAAAAGCAGGGCTGGAAAAGGGCAGGGTGCTGGGTGTGCTGTCATCCTGCTGCCTCTTACCTTCTCCCATCAGCCCCCTAACCCTGCCTGTCACAGAATCACAGGCTGGTTTGGGTGAGAAGGGACCTTCCAAGGTCATCTCATCCAACCCCCCGCAGGGAGCAGGGACATCTGCAACTCGAGCAGGTTGCTCAGAGCCCCATCCAACCTCCCCTGGAACGGTGCCAGGGATGGGGCAGCGACCACCTCTCGGGGCAACCTGGGCCAGGCTCTCACCACCCTCAGCACCAACAATTTCTCCCTTCTCTCCAGTCTAAATCTCCCTCTTTTAGTTTCGACCCATCCTCCCTTGTCCTGTCCCAACAGGCCCTGCTCCAAAGTCTGTCCCCATCTTTCTGACAGGCCCCTGGAAGCCCTGAAAGGCCCCCAGAAGGTCTCCCTGGAGCCTTCTCTTCTCCAGGCTGCTCAAGCCCAACTCTCCCAGCCTGGCCTCCCAGCAGAGGGTTCCAGCCCTCCCAGCACTGCTGGGGCTGCTCTGGCCCCACTCCAACAGTTCCCTGTCCTTCTCTTTCTACACCCTAGGGATTGCCCTGCCCGTGGGGGAAGCTCATCGCCACGAGCCGCCTGTCCCGCACGACGAGGTGGTCGTGGACATGGGCCGGGAGCGGGAGGAATCCGACGAGAACAAACCTGCGCCCGGAGAAGCCGACGACGTCCGTCTGAAGCCGGTGCCGGAGGAACCGGCCGCCCTGACTCCCCAGAAAGAGGTACTTGGCCCAAAACAAGAGAAGGAAGCGATTGCCGAGAACCAACCGCGGGGAGGGACCGACGAGCCCGTGAAGAATCCGAAGAACGCCCCGGGGGTGCCGGTGAATGGCAAGCCGCCATACAAGGAGCTGGAGCCAGCCGGAGGAGCGCTGGAAGCCAGGGCTCAAGCCGCTGTGCCGGACGGTGAGAAGAAAGCCGCGGCTGCAGGTGATGGGGAGAAACCAAAGCCTCAGCTCCCCAGGAAAGCAGAGGAGGCTGCAAAGTCCGTGGAGAAGGAAGCTGAGCCTGGTAAGCTCCCTCCACGGCGGCTCATCTGAACAAACCCTCCTCTCGGGCCGTAATCCCCATCGGAGACTGGGCAATCGGGTTATTCCTCCCTCCGTCCCGGCGTTCCCTTTGAATTCCGCGAGCCGAGCGCGCGCAGCCCCTCCGGCAGCTGTTGGGGAGGAGGAGGAATCCGGTGGCTTTGACAGCTCCCGTAATATCTGTCAAACCGTTGTTCGCTGGCCCACTAAATGTCAGGTGCCGGGCTGCTCCCGCGCGTCTCCGAGCTCACTGGGGACGCGGAGCCGGGAGATCTTGACAGGTAACACATTGCTAAGTGCCCGTCTAGGAGCTCGTTAGAACCCTCGGTGCATTTTAATTGGCTGAGGTAGTTAGCACTGGCTCGCTGCCACCGCTCTATAAGATGGTTAAATATTTTTTTAATTTTTTCTTTTTTTTTTTTTATTACTTCCTTTGCAGTCGTCGGGTTGAATACAAACCGCGCCGGCTTTAGGCAGGGGAGGGACGAGGTGGCGCGGAGTCATTTGAGGGAACATCTGCTGCCGGAGCGTCCTTGCTGACTGCAAAGCTCTGCCCATCCTTTCCTCCGCAGGTGAAAAGCAGGAGCCGCCCCTCCTGGAGAGAGCGGAGCAGCTGGAGGCCAGGGAAGCCCGGGACACTGAGGAGAAGCCGCCGGAGAACGCCGAGAGCAAGCTGGAGGGTGAGCTTGGGTGCTGGGGGGCACCGGGAGGGGAAGGCGCTGGGGCTCTCTCCGCAGGAGGATGGTGCGATGGGTGGGTGGGTGGGTGGGCGGGCATCACCTCACGGCCTCGGGGTGAGGCACGTGGGGAGAACTGGGCATGGAGCCGCACTGGGGAAGCCCCCTCAGCTCCTTCCACGAAGCCTCGGTGCTGTGAGATGAGCTCGTTGCCTCGTGAGGGGGGTCAGAGCCCGAGCCGGGGCTCGCAGCCGGTGCACAGTGGGGTCCCCCCACGGCTCTTCACCTTCGTTCTGGTCCAGAAGTGGTGGGTGGTCGGTGTGAGGAGCGATGGCAGCTGGAGACCCTATCACCCTCCTCTGTTTGCTGGTTACGTCTTGGGTTTTTAACTGTCTTCTTTCCGTTCTGTATCGCAACGGGACTTAAAAAAACAAGTGTGAAAAGCTCTTGGGCTGTGAGGGCTCCTCACGCCTCAGGGAGGATGAAGGGACCTGGGTTTCCATGGGGTTTCCCATCTCGGTCGCTGTGGGGCTTGCCAGGGATGCTCTCCTGTGAGGATGTCACCAAAAAGTGCTCCGGGCCAGTTCCTCTGCTCTGGGCTGACCTTCAATGCTGGGAGCCTGGGAGAGGGTGGAAAGGGTGGGAACGTGCCGTGGCAGGGTGGGCGGCTCCGTGGGTGCTTCCTTCACCGGGACTCTGGCTGCCCTGGGCCGCCTCAGCTCGGGTACTTTCCTTTTATAACCATTTAAGATTTTTTTTTTGTTGTGAAGAGTTTTTTTGTTTGTGCGGAAGAGGCGCGATGTTTGCGGAGCCCTCGGCCAGAAACCCCTCTGTTTGGCACCAGACCTTCGCCCGCCGCGTGTTCGGCCCCAACGCCCCCGTGCCGAGCTGGGAGCCGGCAGCCCCGCAGAGCCAGGCGCCACAAAGTGACTTCTGGTTTCCTGGTTTATTCTGAGCAAAGCGTGAAAAATAAACAGAGCTCCAGAAGCCGATTGCTCTCTTGCAAGGGCCGAATTCCCCCTCGCAGCCCAGTTTTCTGAAAATGGAGAGGAAGGGGAATTCCAGGAGCACCGTGATGTGAACTGGAAATATTTCCCCGTAATCACCTTGTGGGTGATTAGTGGGACGGGGGGAGGTGGTGTGTGCTGGGGGAGGATTAACCTGGACACCGTCCCTTTTTAATTTAAATGGTGATTTACAGGCTGCTAATTTGGACATGGTTTCCTGTGGGGCGGAACAGTCTAGGAACACCTGGAGTTTCAGAGGAAAGCTGCTTGTTGGTGTGGGAAGCAGGTGACACAGGAGGCCCAACCCCCCCAGATATGGTAGGATGTGTCAGGGAGGGGTCTGTCCTGGCAGAGAAAAGGCAGCAGTGGCCCCGTGCAGCCCCACCGGGGCTCATGGTTGGCGGGCGACGTGTCGCTTGTGGTGAGTGGGTCGATGTTGAGTCACTTGGCCCCAAGGGCTCTAATCTGTGTGGAGTGACCAGATGGGCCGGTGGCAGGGGTTTTCTTCTCGGATGTGGCACCAGGAGCTTGGGTTTGTTGCTTGCTGCTTGGGGTCCAGGCGTCGCTCCCCCGCTCAAAGCCAGAGCCTTCAGCAGGATCGTCGGGTGGGTGTTCTCCTGCCGTGGGCTGGACCTTGGCTAAGGCAGGAGAAGAGACAACAGCAGCCCCTCAGCAGAAGGGCTGGAGCCAGACCCAGCCCAGCGCCTGCGCCTCACCTGTCGGGTCGGTGTTTCCGTGGAGGTTTGTCCCACCGTGCCGGTACTTGCCCTGCGCCGTAGCCGACGTCTTCCGGTTCCTCCTGAGGTTGCAGGTTTGCTGTTGGTGGCCTTTCCGGCTCAGTTTAGCCGGGCTGACGTCTTCCAAGAGAAGCTCTCTCTGAAAAGCCTGCTTGGTCTCCGGAGCTGAGCTGCACCAGCACCGGGGCTTCCCCAGGTGGCTTTAAAAGCGGCTCGTGTCGCCAGGGAGCCGAGCTCCCCGCTTTGCACCGACATCTGCCCTCTCCCAGCTCCTGTGCCAGCAGCTGGCGCCCAGCCCCCCTGCGCCCCTCTGCCTCTGCTTCCCAGCGCTTCTCCACGAGAAGGTTTTGATCCCTCTGCCCAAATGCTGGGAGGGCAGTGTCCTGTCTTAGCACCTGGGCTCTTGGCCGCCGGAGGAGCAACGGAGCGGTGCCGCCGCCATCGCCGTTGGTGTTGGCAGAGTAGGACCCTCCTGCCGAGGAAAACCCCTGCGGACCCTCCCCGGCCGAGAGGTGATTAGTGAGGGGTGTGGGTCATGGATTAATTTTTTTTTTTTCTTTCTTTTTTTTTTTTTGTCTAGAAGCGGGGCAGGCGAAGATGCTCGATCACGCGGTGCTGCTGCAGGTGATCAAAGAACAGCAGGTTCAGCAGAAGCAGCTCCTCGACCAGCAGGCGAAGCTGCTGGCCGTGATCCAAGAGCAGCACAAGGAGATCCACCAGCAAAGGCAGGAGGAGGGAGGAGAGGAGAAGGCAAAGCAAGGTAAGGATGTCGCTGTGGAGCGTGAACCCTCCGTGGGCTGATTGCTGTTCAAAGCAGCTTTAGCAGGGTCTAGGGCACCCATCTGGGGAGGAGCGGCTGAGGGAGCTGGGCTTGTTCAGCCTGGAGCAAAGGAGGCTCAGGGGAGACCTTCTGGCTCTCCACAACTCCCTGGAATTCAGGAGGTTAGAGCTGGGGGGGTTGAGCTCTGCTCCCAAGGAGCAAGCAACAGAACAAGGAATGGCCCCAAGTTGCCCCAGGGGAAGTTTAGGTTGGAGCTGAGAAACAATTTCTGCCCCTGCAGGGCTGTCCAAGCCTGTCTTGGGCTGCCCAGGGCAGGGCTGGAGTCCCCCTGATCCCTGGAGGGGTTTCCAAGGCGTGGAGATGTGGTGCTGAGGGACAGGGCTCAGTGGTGCCAGGAGAAGGGAATCCCTCGCTTGTGGGAAAAAGCCTTGACCTGTCGGTGTTTGCTCCGCAGCGGAAGCGCAGCAGGAGCCCGCGGTGCCTCTCTCCAGGAGCAAGGAGGACGAGGCCCTCGGGGCGCAGCAGGAAGCTGCTGTGAGGGTGCTCAGCAAGGAGCTGCCGGAGCAGCCTGCGCAGGGCCCGGGCCGGCCGGCGGCCGACTCTGCGGAACAGCGCAAGGCGCCCGCGGGAAAGCTGGGAGAGGCTGGGCACAGGCACGAGATTCCTGAGGTTCCTCCCAAGGAGCGGAAGGTGCTGCCGCAGGAGAACGACAGAGCTGCTCAAAATCCCGCGGAGAACCGGGAACCCCTTCGCGGGGATGCCCAACACGTTCCAGCAGCCAGAAGCCACCTAGAGAAGAAGCCCTTGCCAGAGGATTTAGAAGGAGCTCGTGAAGCCAAAGCTGGAAGAGACGTCCACGAGAAGAAGAATTCCCTGAAAGCCCTGGAAGTAGCTACAGCTGCCATCCAAAGAGAACAGCTGGGAGCTGCCCAGATTCAGGGAGTAGCAGGAAAGAGTCTGGAAAGAGACTCGGGAATAGACCTTAAAGCCAAAGCGGTGAGTCAGGTGGAGCCCAAGGACCTGGCAGCTGCGCTGGACTCTTCCCATAAGAGGAAGGTGGTGGAGAGCGAGCAGCAGCTAAGGGAGCGCCGGAGAGGAGCGGGCGCCGGGGGAGCCGCGGGTGCTGGCAGACGGCAGCAGGACGTGGCTGGCAAAGGGGAGGCGGACGAAGCAGCTCCTCGGGAGAACGTGGCGGAGGTGGCCCGGGAGCCGCCGGGAGAGCAGCGGGACAAGCAGAGGCCTGGCGACAGAGCGGTCTCGGATGATACGGAGAAGAAACCGGGTCCTGAAAATGGTGCCGCCCAAAAGCCAGAGAAAGGAGCAGCTGCTCGGGGGGACCAGACGTTGGACCACGACGTCAAACCCAACCGGGACCTGAAACTGCAGGCGGACCTGGACCTCCGCCGGAGGAGACGGGACCTGCTGCCTCCCGAGGAGGAGGAGGAGGCGGCGGCGCAGGGGGCGGGGGTCTTCATTGGCCTGAACCCTCTTCCAGATGTGAAAGTGAACGATCTGCGGAGCGCCCTGGAGACCCGCCTGAACCACGTCGCGGAGGGGGCTCAGCAGGTGGTCCGCAGCCGGCGGATCAAGCAGATGACGCAGGCGGACGGGAGCGTGTGAGCGGGGCGGTCGTGGCTCGGTGGGTGGCTGCGGGGCGTTGGCCGCGGGCACGGGGCCGAGGAGCTCCGGAGGGAAGGTTCACCTTCACCTTCACCTTCACCAGCTGGTCGGTTGGCCGCTGTTTGCTCAGGTGGTGGTTGGTCTAAGCCGGCAGCGCTTTGCTTGGACCCACGGAATCTCCTTGGGAGCTCTGAGCACCGGCCGGGGCTTCTCTGACGGGAGCACCTCCCTGCTGGCGGCTGAGGAGATGGCAACCCTGAAAGAAAAGCTCCTCGAGTCCTTTCAGAGGTCGCCATCTACTTCCCCCACCCTGCCAGACCAGCTTTCAAGGACTTTCTCCAACATCTCGTTCGTATCGAATTGCCTTCTCCATCCAGCTCTTGGCTTTCAGAACAAGGTGGTTGTCCATAAAAATTCCTGCTTTGGAAGCGCGTCCCCAGCCCCTGCCCCAGATTCCTTCAGGGTTTTGGAGCCTTGACTTGGGGCTGCAGGATGGGGAGGGGAACCAGGGAAGGGCTTTATTCAGGAGAAGCCTCAAGCGACGAGCCGAGGGACCAGCTTAGCCCTTTGCTTCGGCGTTTCTCTCGGAACGGGAGCCGTTGGCGCCGCGTGTTTCGGAGACGGTCGCGGTTTAGGAACCTGGCTGAGTAGAAACGCTGCCTTAAAGGGGCACGACGGCCGCGGTTGTGCCGCCTCCGCTCCCAGGGATTTCCCCGGCTTGGCCACACACGAGCAATAACGCGGAGCTCTGCTCTCGCCCCCCTCCCCGGACGCTCGGCTCTCATCGGCGCTTTCGAGCTTGACTCGCGTCCAAAGTGGATTATGAAGCTGGAGACTGAGCCCCCTCCCCCCCACTTCCCAAACCAGCTCGATTTGTCTGCGGGAGATGACTAATTTGGGAACAAAAGCCGTGGCTCGGAAGGGCGGGCTCGGGGCGCTTGGCTCATACCTACCTCTTCTCTCCCTAAGGCGGTGGAGCGGGTTTGGTTCGCCGGTTCTTCCCAGTCCCGTTCCCCCCCCCCCAGCTACTTGGCACCGGATTTTATGCCCGGAGATGTCAGTGCTCCACCCCTGCAAATGGATTTGATGAAGGAGGGAGGAAGGGAAGAGCTTCCATGAGAGCCCTGCTTCGTTTCAGGCTCCCAGACAGTGATTCATCCCTTTGGGTTTTTTGTTTGGTTTTGGTGGTTTGTTTTTTTTCCTTGTGGGTTTGTTGTTTTTTTTCCTTGCCTTTTGTTTTTGGTTTTTTTTTCCCCCTTTTTTTTTTCCCCCATCCTGACTTGCGAATGTAAGAAATCAAATCCCAAAGCTCTCGCTAGAACGGCTGAAATTTCCCAGCCTGGAAGTTACAGACCTCATCACTGTGGCGGTTTTTATACCCTTATCTCAAAAAGTGTCTTGGGGCAAACGCCTCGTCGAGTCCGTGTCTGGCGGGACCTGGCGGAGCCGGGGACGGGTCGTTCCGGACCCTAAGGAGCTTTGGCGCCGCTCGGGAGCTCCGCTGCCACCCGCTCGGGACGTCGCCTCGATTTCTGGTGAAAATGTCACGGAGCCACCGGGAAACGGCCTCGGGCGTGTTCGGCAGGACCGGCCGCGCTTCTCCGGCGGCCTTAAGCTCAGGACTGCCCCGTCGCGCAACCGGCTTCTCCGTTACGCTGTCTTAAAGCACAAGGAAACGCGGCCGGGAGTCCCGGGGCCGTCCCGCGTCTCCGGAGCACGTCTCCCAGTCTGCCCTGGGGAGATGGATCCAGGGTCTGCCTCCTATGGCACCAACCAGCCTTTCAGAGCGAGGGGAGCGGGAGCTGGATCTGCCCCTTCCCGCCCGGGTCTGGCCAGGGCTCTCCCGAGCGGGGTGAAGGTCAGACCTGCCCGTGTTCGTCGGTGTCGAGTCGTCTGCGCGAAGACGAAGGACCAAAGATGCTCCTGATGTTCCTCAGCAGCTGGGAAGGGGCCGTGGGCACCTCCGAGCCGGGCTGGAAAAGCGGCAGGAGCTGTGTCGCCTCTGCCTGGAGTGAGGTGCTTGGCGGGAGAGATGTTGAGCTGATCAATAAAATAAGCTGAAGCATTCTCATCTGAATTCTCTTTATTTTAAATTGAAAAAAAAAAGATCCATAGGCCTTGCTCAGCCATCGGGCCGCGGCTCCCCAGGGCAGGCAGCGGCGTCTGCTTCGCTCCGTACCCGCAGGGAGCGACACCGGCGGAGGAAAAGGGGCTTTTGTGCGCTCTTGGAGATTTGCTCCTCTCTGCTGCTGGGGAAGAGGAGGAGAAGCTGCGCCTCGCCCCGATCCCCACGCTGCCCTGGGGAGAAAACCGTCTAATTTGACACTCCAGGGATGGAGCAGGAGCCTCCAGAGGTGGGCAGCCTTCCTGAAGCACCCTGGACTTGGCTGTCTGCCCCGTGGCCACTGTCTTGTCCTGCCTCCTGCTGCTGTTCTAGGAAATTTTTCTGTTGAGCGAAGCTGAGGCTCGTACGGAGCTGGGAAACGGGTCTGAATGTGGCACCGCAGCCGGAGAGAGGAGGAAGGGGCTCAGCCATGTGCGGACTAAGGTGTGAGGGAGATGAGGAACCGGCCTCAAGCTGGGACAGGGGTGGTTTAGGTTGGAGCTGAGGAGAAAGGTCTTCTCTAAAAGGGTTGTCCAGGCCTGTCCCGGGCTGCCCAGGGCAGGGCTGGAGTCCCCCTGATCCCTGGAGGGGTTTCCAAGGTGTGGAGATGTGGTGCTGAGGGACAGGGCTCAGTGGTGCCCTGGCAGGGATGGGGCAGTGCTTGGACTCAATGAGCTCGAAGGTCTTTTCCAACCCAAACCGTTCCCTGATTCCATGAGCACCAGGAGAGGACAGGCTGCCCTGGGTGCCACCAGCAGCCCCAGGACACTGACCCCGGGCCCGGGGGCTCTGCCAGCTCCCTTCCCCGGCCCTTTATCCTGCTATTTAAAGCCAAACCAGGTCGGGTTTGAAAGTTGGGTTTTTTTTTTATTTCTCCGAAACTTCACCTGGCGGCCGGTGCGCGGCGAGGCCTCCGGGGCCGTTCCCGCCGTCATTTGGGCGTCGCCTTCGCCTGCAAAGAGTCGCGGTTCAGGCCGAGCCCCCCCCCCGGCCCCCCTCCCCGCCCNGCTGTCATGGCGGCGCCGCTGAGAGACCGGCTGAGTTTCCTGAGCCGGGTACGGGCAGGGCCGGGGGTGGGAGTAACGGGGTGCGGGGGGGGGAGAGGGGCTACCTGAGGTCGTGACGTCACTCCGCCACCGGTGATGTCATCACTGCACCTCCCCACCTCCCTGTGCTGTCAGAACCCGGGGCCTCTCAGCCTTGCCTCGGCGCCTCTGCCTTCCACTCTGACGTCATAGCTGTGGCGTCACTTGTTTGGAAGGCCGTGATGTCAGTGTAGCCGGGGGGGAGGGAGGTGGGGCTGCTACAGAGGCCTTGTGGGGCTGGGGGGCGCACCGGGACCGGGCCTCACCCGGGGTCCCTCCTCCCCCTCCTGCAGCTGCCGGTGCTGCTGCGGGGCACGGCGGATGATGACGTCCCGTGTCCCGGGTACCTGTTTGAGGAGATCGCCAGTATCCTTCCGGGGAGCGCCGAGGGGTCCCTGGGCACGGAGGGGTGCGCCCGGTGGGCCAGGTGGTGGCGGCCACAGACCCTGGGGGTAGCTGGGGGCCGGAGCGGGAGAAGCGCCGGTAACCGGGGCGGGGCGGGGGGTGGCACTGCTGCCAGTGTGCCCCGACGCGATTCCCACGGGCAGAGCAGGATCCTTCACCCCGGCTCCAGAGATCTCCCACGAGTCGCCCGGCAGCAGCCAGTGCCTGCTGGAATATCTCCTCAACCGGCTGCAGAGCAGCTCCTGCCACGTCAAGCTGAAGGTGGGTGGGCGGTGGCGGGTGGGGGGCGGCCGCCGAGGGGC
>VWZK01021444.1:0-11427 GCA_013396935.1 Baryphthengus martii
TAATAATAATAATAATAATAATAAATTGTCCTTGGAGTAAAAAATTTTGCCTCTAAACTACAGAACTGCACAGTAACATAGATATTTATATTTTTATTTCAATCTTTTCCTTAGTCAGTTTATCACTCTGCTTGGAATCTACTTATTACAAGGTATTTCTAGCCCAAAGAGACAGTTTTCTTGCTCTTTCTTCCTCTCCTCCTATTCTGGGACAGCCAGCAACTTTTCAGGATTCACCCAAAATTAGGGGACTCTTCAGAGATAGTGTGAAACAAAGTAATGTGTAATAACCATCTAAGAGCAATTTGATTAGAAAAATAATTGCTGTCTATGAACTAGAGGACAACTTGGTCCTGTACCAAGTAGTTCTAGATCCTCAGGTGAAAAAACATTCCAGAGCAGAACTGATCTATTGTTTTTCTGAATCTTTTGCAGATTCAGTAAGGCAAGCATATTGAAACTAAAACCAAAATCACTACCTGTTAATGTAGATTTCACAGAATTTTCCTACAGTTCTATTTACTGCATAATTTTTTATTAAGAAGATCATTCTTTTCTTTACATTACATGTTAGCAGTGTGGTGGAAAATATAGGTGTTCCTACACAATTCATAAGTAATGATTGTTGTTGAAAATCCATTGAATCATATGACAAACTCCTTGTTAACGATTGTTTTCACATGATTTGTGTTTATGTGAAGTATTTTAACTTTCACAGCTTGCAGCTATGAAAGAAACTGTTAATTAAAAGAAAAAAAAGTACATTATTGAGCATAATGCTTGGAAACTTTTTCCATACAGGACTATTTAAAAAAAAAAATAAATAAAAAAAAATGCAGAGGATATACCCTTTGGCATTTCCTGAAGACTTCCCTTTTTTTCATGTTCCAGTCCTTGTGTGCTCCTAGTTATCACTGAGTAACTAAATTAATTTTAAAAAGTAAACTGTTGCACTAAAAATGTCTGGTCTGGAAATTTGAGGCAAGATTATTTAATATATTTTTTTTCCCTAATTTTTGTTTGACTGAATGATGATTATATAACATGTGATAAAACAGAGGAATGATTGCAACACAACACATAGTAAAAAGAATTTTTAAGATGTCAATATTTTTATTTTCTGTTTCCTAATAGTTGATAAATATTTCACACTATTTCATAATAAAATGGATCATAAAACCTAGCATTGTGCTAAATCAAACAATTGCATTATTCTTGTTTTGGTTATGTTTTGGTGTACCGTTATGGTATGAAAAATCTAACAGGTCTGGAATAAGGATTAGGCTTGCGAAGGGTATCTAACCCTGCTAGGTCTAATTCCAAATCTACACTCCTTCTACTATTAAGGAAGTTATCAAAATCTGTCTGAATAGGGACAAGAAATCCTGGCTGCGATTGATATTTGCTATATCGCTTGGTACATCTAGAACTCTCTGCTCAAAAGCACATACCTTAAATAATAGTTTGAGAATTGAACTTAGATACACAAAAGATCTAGATATTTGCCTAGAGTTCCTGGCTTTTCCAGTAATTTATATAAATTCATATAACCACATTAATAGAAAATACATCTGCATTAAGAAATCTAGGTTATGTTACCTTTTAGGCACAATGTTTCATTTTTCTCCAATTTATTCAGATTTCATGCTGTTTGATTTATGGTTAATGTATTATGGAGAGAGGAAGGTGTGTGACATTTTGGATGATCTGGGGCATCCTTTGAAATAGTGGAAAGCAATTCAAGGTCTCTCACTAACATGAGTAAGTGCTTAAATAGGAACTTTGTCACAAGTGGGCCAGACATACGATTTTGCCGTGCCTTGGAAAGAAATGAAAGTACGTTAGCCTTATATAAATTATAGTTTACATGTCATTGTAAGAGGAGTACCAGAATCAATTTCTGTTTATTTTTCAAGAAAGCATGAATTCAGTCTATTCAGACCTCAACAGATTATTTCCAGATGAAAGTTCTGATTTTGCTTTCATTGCTTTACCTCATTTCTAGGCTGAACTGGTTAATTCTTAGTGAGTTCTTCATTGATATGAAATATTTATTTTACAATCTATCTTAATACTCATTTGTATCCCACAGGGATGTAGGTAAGCAGAGTGAACTTCAGATCTCTCAACAAGAGCAAACTGACAACTACAAGTTACTAAATATAATGGAAAAACTATTCAGGCTGCTTCATTTGATAACTGAGATATCAAATGATCATCACCCTAAAACGGCTGATCTGTGCTTTAGCCATTACAGAACTGAAAATATGATGACTTATTTTTCCTTGTGTTCTTGAATAAAATGTTTCTTTTCAGGTTTACATTCACAATAATTTACTCCTTTACACACCCCTTTCAAATATGCGTAACTGTGTCAAAGCAGAAAGTGTAGTTTCAGAGTAGATGAAGCAGTTAATATTCAATGAGGGAAGCAATGTAAGTAGATACTGTTTATTCACAGAATCATAGAATTGTTCTGCTTGGAAGGGAACTTCAAGATCAAGTTCCAACATTAACACTGCCAGGTGACCACTAAAACATGTCCCTAAGTTCCATTACCTACATGTCTAAATCCCTCCAGGGATGGTGACTCCACCACTTCCCTGGGCAGCCTGTTTCAGTTCTTTAAAAATCTTTCTGTAAAGAATTTTTTTCTTATTATCTAGTCTGTAACTTCCCCTTGCACAACCTCAGGTCATTCTGTCTTGTCCTATCACTTGGATGAAGAGATCGACTCCCACACCATTGCAACTTCCTTTCAGGTAGTTGAAGACAGCAATAAGGTCTGCCCTCAGCCTCCTTTTTTCCAGGCTCAATAACCTCAGGTGCCTCAGCTGCTCCTTGTAAGACTTATTCTCGAGACCATTCACCAGCTTTGTTGTCCTTTTCTGGACATGCTCCAGCATCTTACTATCTGTCTTATGGTGAGGGGCCCAAAACTGAACCCAGGATTCAATTTGCAGCCTCACCAGTGCCAAGTATGGGAGGACAAACATTTCCCTAGTCCAACTGGACACACTGCTTCTGATGCAGGCCAGGATTCTGTTGGCATTTTCAGCCATCTGGCACACTGTTGGCTCATATTCAGCCAGTTGTCAAACAGCACCCCTAGGTCCTTTTCCACCAGGCAGCTTTCCAGCCACTCTTCCCCAAGACTGTAGTGTTGCAGAGGGTTGTGGCCCAAAGGAGTTCAGGGAGTGATCCAANTGACCCAAATGCAGGACATGGCACTTGGCCCTGTTGAACCTCATGGCCTTGGCCCACCCATCCATCCATCCTGTCCAGATCCCTCTGTAGAGCCTCCTCACCTTCAAGCACATCCACACACCCATCTAACTGCATCACCCATAAATTTGTTGAGGGTGTCCTTGATTCCCTCAACTAGATCACGGATAAAAACATTAAACAAGACTGGCCCCAAAACTGAACCCCGGGGAACACCAGTTGTGACCAGACACCAACTGGATTTAACTCCATTCACCACAATTCCCTGGGCCCAGCCACCTAGCCAATTTTTTATCCAGTGAGAAGTATACCTGTCTAAGACATGAGCAGCCAGTTTCTCCAGAAGAATGCTGTGAGAAGGGGAAAATGGTGCCAAAATCTTTAGTAAAGTCCAGGTAAATGACATCCACAACCTTTCCCTCATCTACTAAGCAGGTCACCTTGTCACAGAAGGAGATCAGGTTAGTCAAGCAGGACCTGCCTTTTGCAAGCCCATGATGACTTGGCCTAATTACCTGTCTGTCCTAGATGTGTTTCACGATGACATCAGGATGATCTGCTCCATAATCTTCCCTGGCACAAAGATTAGACTCTCAGGCATGTAGTTCTCCAGATCCTCCTTCCAGGCCTTCTGGCAGATGGGTGCCACATTTGCTAATCTCCAGTCCACTGGGATCTCCCCAGTTAGCCACGACTGCTGATACATGATGGAAAGTGGCTTGGTGAGCACTTCCGCCAGCTCCATCAGTACCCTTGGGTGGATTCCATCCACCCCCATAGACTTGTGCATGTCTAAGTGGCATAGCAGGTACCTGACCATTTCCTCTTGAAATATGGAGGCTTCCTTCTGCTCCTCATTTCTGTCTTGCAGCTCAGGGGGCTGGGCACTCAGAGGGCAACTGGTCTTATTATTAAGGACCAAGGCAAAGCAGGCTTTCAGTACCTCAGACTTTTCCTCATCCTTGGTCACTGTATTTCCCCTGCATCCAATAGAGGATGAAGATTCTCCTTAGTCCTCCTTTTGTCATCAATGTATTTATAGGAACATTTTTTATTGTCTTTTATAGCAGTAGCCAGATTAGCTTCTAGCAGGGTTTTGGCCTTTCTAATTTTCACCCTGCATAGCCTCACAGGATCTTTGTAGTCCTCCTGAGTTGCCTGCTCATTCTTCCAAAGGTCAAACAGTCTTTTTTTCCTGAGTTCCAGACAAAGATCTCATGAAGTTTAGCCAGGCTGGTCGCCTTTTCTTCCAGATTGTCTTACGACACACCAGGACAGTCTGCTCTTGTGCCTTAAAGATTTCCCCCTTGAAGAATGTCCAGCCTTCCTGACTCTTGTGTCCTTCAGGATGGCCTCCCAAGGGACTCCGTCTACCAATCTCCTCAACAAGCCAAAGTCTGCCCTCCAGAAGTCCAAGGTGGTAGTTCTTCTGACCCCCATCCTTACTCCCACAAGAATTGAAAACACCATCATTTCATGATCACTGTGTTCAAGACAACCTCCAGTCTTCACATCATCCACAGGTCCTCCTCTGTTCATGAACAACAGGTCCATCACGGAGCCTTCCCTAGTTGGCTCACTCACCAGCTGTGTCAGAAATTTACTTTCCACATGCTCGAGGAACAGCCTGGACAGATTTCTCTCTGCCATATTGAATTGCCAGCAGATATCTGGTAAGTCGAAGTCCCCCATGACAACTGGTAGTGACTGTGAGACTTCTCCCAGATGCTTCTTGATCCTGGCTGGCTGGTCTATAACAGACCCCTACCATGATATCTGCCATGTCCACCTTCCCTCTGATTCTTGCCCGTAAACACTCATCATCACTACCATCATTATACTCAAGACAATCAAAGCACTACCTAACACACACAGGGCCACTTCACTGCGTTTCTCTTCTGAACTATCCCTTCTGAAGAGTTTATGGCCATTCACTGAAGCACTCCAGTTGCGTGAATCATCCCACCATGTTTCCATGATGGCGACAACATCATAGTTTTAGTGCTGTACAATAGCTTCCAGCTCCCCATGATGTTGTCCATACTGCGTGCATTGGTGTAGATGCACTTCAGCTTGGCTATTGATCCTTTCACCTTTCTGGGGGGAGAAGTCCTAATTCCTACCTGATCCTTCCCAGGTGCTACCACAATTTCTAGTCCCTTCTGTTTTTGCTATCACTTTACACAGTACACTTTACACACTTTACACCTCCACTGAGATGATAGACCCTAGGACCTTGCTAGAATGCTGTCCCACAAATATTGAAGTGCCTCCTGCAAGCTTATCTCCAGCAAGCTAGTTTTATTCCTTTCCCCCTTCAAACTTAGTTTAAAGCTCTTTCAGTGAGCCCTGCCAGCTCCTGTGCAAAAATCCTTTCCCCTGTAAGACAAGCATACCTCATCTGTCACCAGCAGGCCTGGTGTTGTGTAAACCTACCCATGATCAAAAAACTCGAAATCCTGCTGGTGACACAAGGCTTGGAGCCAGGAATTGATCTAGTGTCTTCCTGTGTCTCCCCTCATTATTCCCTGCAACTGGAGGGACAAAGAAGAACACTACTTGTGCTCTGGATCCCTTGGTCAGTCATCTCAAGGCCCTGAAGTCTCTCTTGATTTCCTTCGTATTTCTTGTTGTGATTTTGTCACTGCCTATCTGAATAGTGGACAATAATCTGAGGGCTGTACCAGGGTACGAAGTTTTCTCATCACATCTTTAACCTGGAACCCAAGGAGGCAGCAGATTTCTGTAAGAAGTGGGTCTGGTCTGCATATTGGGCCTTCTATTTCCTTCAGAAAGGAGTCACCTATGACAACAACCAGTTGTGTTTTTTTTTCATTTGCAGTAGTTTGGATGTAGGGTGTAGGCCGACTTAATTTCAGTGGCACTTCCAAGCAGGATGAATCATCCTCCTCATTATTATTATTGTTGAGTTTCACTTGGAGGCCCTCATATCTATTTTAAGGGGGCACCTGGGAAGGTGGGGTTGTTGCTGAGGGGACATGTCTGCTGCACTGGACAGGAACTTGTTGCCATTGCCTTCCAGTCACTATGTTCAATCCAGAGGAGAGGGGGAAGGGAATCCTCCATGTTATGTATCTTGTCAGATTGTTGAGCCTATCTCAGGGAAGGCAGGATAAAATTCCAGTGATCAATATCCCTCTCGCATTCCCTGATTACTCCTTAACCTACACACTCCCTCCTGAAGCTCGATCACAACGCAGAAGCACTCTTCTTCTACCCGGAAACACCTACCACAGGTGTGCTCGCTGCTGCCACCCATACTGGACTGGGAGTCGGGCGCAGCCTGCAGCCTGGCACTGGCGTGGTGGCTTGTTCCCTCTGGAGCTCCGTCTGGGCAGCTGCACCAGTTGCAGTGGGTGCAGAGCTCAGAGAGGCCACAGATTTCTTTCGGGTGGAAACCATCACTGCCTGGTGGGAGATGGCAGAGCTGCCTGCGCCCTTCCTGCAGGAGCCGCCACACACCGAGCCGTGCCACGCTGCCCCGCAGAAACTTCTCTCACTGGCATGGGTGCCGTTGCCATGGCAACGCTGCTGCCCCATCCGCCTCTTCTGTCAGCACTGCTGGCCCCTGGTGGGGGTCTGTCCACACCCCCGGCATCTCCTCACCAAAGGAAAGTCTCGCCAAAAACGCTGTATGCCAAAATCTACCGCTACGCTGCGGGCCGAGCAGGCTCCCAAATAGCTCCCCTCGGCGACTGGCTTTCTCAATGTGCAACCTAAACTTCCCCTGGAGTGACTTGACGCCATTTCCTTTTGTCCTATCACTTGTTGCCTGGGTGAAGACACCAACGCCCTCCTTACTAGAACCTTTTTTCAGGAAACTATAGAGAACGATAAGAGGTGCTCTCAGCCTCCTTTCCTCCAGGCTCAACAACCCCGGTAACCCCACTCCTCATAAGAATCAGAGAATGTTTTGGGTTGGAAGGGACCTACCTCTAAAGGTCATCTGGTCCAACCGTCCTGCAGTGAGCAGGGATATCGTCAACTAGATCAGGTTGCTCAGAGACTTGTGCTTGACTGTAGTTCTCTGCTGTTACCAGTAATATTTTAGCACAAAACCTTTTCATTTTTTTTGTTATTTTTTATTATATAACTTTTAATTGAACTCCCAAACTACTTTTAAGATGACTTATCACAGCAGTACACCCTGAGGACTGGTGTCTTAGTCATCTACATCTGTGACCAAATGACGCACAGCATGGCTATTATCCATTCCTTGTGTCCTACCTTCTTTTCTTCTGAGACCAAGATGCCTTATCTTCTTCTTGTGGAGTCAGGACATGGTAAGAGCACATACCCTGGAAGCTTGACAGTCTCATCAGGTTGTCAATTTAAGCACAGCCTCAGCTTTTAAAAGCAGCTGGGACTCTTCTCATGCCATTAATTTCTTACATAGATTTAATCCTGACATTTATAAATCTAGTAAGAACTCAAACTAACTACAATTTAATGAGTAGAATATAACAGTGTCATCTTGAGACAGTCTCATGCTTTAGTGGAGAAGAATCATAGAATCATAGAATTCTTTGGGTTGGAAGGGACCTTAAAGATCATCTAGTTGTAACTCCCCTGCCATGGGCAGGGACACCTTCAGCTAGACCAGGTTGCTCAAAGCCCCACCCAGCCTGGATTTAAACACTTCCAGGGAAGGAGCATCCGCAACTTCTCTGGCCATCCTCTTTCAGTGCCTCAGCACCCTTACAATAAAGAATTTCTTCCTAACATCTAATCTAAATCTACTACTCTCTGTCAGTTTGAAACTGTTGAGTCTCATCCTATCACTATACTTCTTAATAAAGAGTCTATCTTTTCTGTAAGCTCCCCTGAAGCACTGGAAGGCTGCTATAAAGTCTCCCTGGAGCCTTCTCTTCTCCAGACTGAACAATCCTAGCTCTCTGTGGTGGTACCGACCACCCCTGCCATGGGCCACACTGCAAAAAGGCTGATTCCTAGGCTGCACTACAAAATGCTTCTACATTGTATTAAGAAACTGGCACCATTGTCCTTTGTTTGTTACTGCTGAGGCCTGCTGGGCACAGGACAATGGGAAGTTTGATAGGCCTTGGTTCCTGGTACGCCCCGTTCATGTACGTGGCCTCCTGAAACTGAAACAATTTCTAGTACCTGATGCGTTTTGAGTCTGTGTGACCATTGGAAACAAAACAA
This sequence comes from Baryphthengus martii, assembly GCA_013396935.1. Lineage (NCBI taxonomy): Eukaryota > Metazoa > Chordata > Aves > Coraciiformes > Momotidae > Baryphthengus > Baryphthengus martii. The sequence continues at coordinate 8,413 of VWZK01021444.1, forward strand.
TTTCCCCATAACACCTGGAGAATGAGTCAGCAAGATGGAATGGCTGGGCCTCCTCCGACTATATTCGTCACTCTGCAATGCTTCAAATGGGAGGGTCAGACACTGGAGCCCCATGGGGAAAAAGAGAAGTTCATGACGAGATTAATGGCCACAGTGAAAAAGTACCAACGTAGTTCTGACCAAAGCAAATCATCTCACAACCCTGTAAGTATTGATCCTAAGCTAGGCCCATTGGAGCTCTCCAAGATCTCAGCAGGATGAGTTTTACATCTCCTCTTGAGCTGGCACATCTCTTAAATCAGAGACTGTCTGCTTGTAAAGCCAACAAGGTAGAGTTACCGCCCATCAGTAATGACTGATGAGGAAAAGTTACCAATCCGTCTGTGCAGACCTACATGGAAGAGTCACCATTCACTTGTAATAAAATGACAAAGGGAGATGTATTAGTGATCTAGAGGACCTTTCTTGATAAAGATGCTGGAGATCATGGAGTACTCAGATTCATTTTAATCCACAGAATTATATCATTTATATAACCGCATACAGCTGTATGTGTGTATGTGTGATTTGCTTTTGTTTAGTAATTTTACTAGACTTTATAGGAATTATCGCATGTATCCTAACTGTTTATTTTGATTTAGCATTAACATATCAGTGTTAATGAATTGCTGTTATCACTTACTTTAAAGAACTGTATTCTACCAAGCACTTTACCAAACCTCAACACCTCGTATGCTATCTCTTTCCTCATATCCTTAGACTGTTGTCCGGTCCTAGGATTGGATTAGTCACATCTAGGCTCCTCTCTGAAGGAGTTTAGAAAGCACGGGGCTCCAATTTGAAACCTTGGAGACTCAATAGGAGGGCATTCCTATAACTTTTCCCATATCTTTAGATATAAACCATTGACCTCGTACTAGGAGTAGATCTCATCTTATTCTCTGAAGGAGTTTGGAGGGAAAGGGGGTCTATTCTGGACCTCGTGACTAGATGGGAGGATTTCCCATTTTCTCTAACATTTCTAATCTCCCTGATATCCTTAGTCATAAACAACTGGCAGAGTCTTCGATTGGATTTAGCTACATCTAGGGTCCTTTCTGAATGAGTTTAGAAAACAAGGGAGTCCGATCTGAAAACTTGTTATCAAACAGATGGGCTGTCCTTATCCCCTTTCTCCTTTCCCATTCAAAAGCCTCATGAAAATCATTCTACTCCTTATGGGTTCATTAGCACAAATATTATAATCATATTGCTTTTAGTTGCATACAAATGTACTTGTATATATATATAGTAACACTATTCACTTACCTTTGATCAATTGCCTTGTAGTAAGTAATATATTGACCTTGCCATCAATTGAACCTTGATTAACTGTGTTGATTGTTTGCTATATTTTACTAATTAACCAAACAATCTTGCTTAATAAATTAATTTTTTGCTTTCATCTGAATGAGGTGCATTCCACTTATTTTTGTGGCAGGTAGAGCCTCAGTCGGGTCTCTGCAGTAAATGATTAGCTAATTAATCTAAAGCAGAAGTGTCCTTATTATGTTCTTTTTCACCTCTGTGACACTCTCTCATCCTTTCTCATCCTGTCCTCTTATGAGGCGTTCCACCTCTGTGGCCCTCCTCTGGACATGCTCCAGTAAGTCCATGTACTTCTTATACCGCGGGTCCAAGAGGTGAACACAGTCCTCCAGGTGAGGTCTTACCAGAGTGAAATAGAGGGGCAGAATCACCTCCCTTGAGCTTTTGGCCATGCTTCTTTTGATACAGCACAGGATTTGATTGACCTTCCAGGCTGCAAATGCCTGTGGCTGGCTCATGTCCAGCTTTTCATCCACCAGTACTCCTCATTCCTTCTCCACAGGACTACTTTAAATTACATCATTTCCCAGGCTGTATTGATTCCGGGACATTGCCCCAACCCTGACACAGGACCAAACTTGCACTTGTTTGTTGAACCTCATGAGGTTCACACAGACCCGCTTCTCAAGCTTGTCCAGATCCATCTGGATGTTGTTCCTTCCCTCTAGTCTGTCGATTGCACCGCACACCTTGGTGTGATCTGCACACTTGCTGAGAGTGCACTCAATCCCACTGTGCGTCTCACTGGCAAAGATGTTAAACAGCACCAGCCTTTACTGACTCCTGAGGAATGCCGCTTGTCCCTGATGTCCACTCATATTTTCATTATAAACATTTGTCACATGTATCTCAATTCATTGCTTCCCGTCATAGACTGCAAAAAGACAAATATAATAACAATGTTGCTATATATAACAAGATAGCTAAAATTCATGTACTTTAAATCTGATAATAAATAAATAAATTGTAATCCTTGTCAGCACGCACATATTTTAATGAGGAAAATTGTACAAAGCAGGTAACACTGTTTTGAAGGAAATTGTACCACTATTATAAGAGATCTCTATACTTTCTTTTTCTACAGCAGAAAAGCCCCAGGTCACACTAACAGCAATTGCTTCAATCTAAATCTTTGATCTTGCTTGTAAGATAAGTACTGTGCAAGTATTTTGTCAGCCTCTGCATCCCATCTAAGCTATTTGAACTTGTGTATTGTCAGTCAGAACTTGAACCAACTTTGAAATAAGACAAGCACAGCAATTGCAACTATATGTGTTTTACATAAAAAAGACTTTAAAATCATGTCATTTGATTCCGAAGACTATTTTTAAACTGGGAAAGCTGTCTGTGCATGTTGAAAGACCATGGAGAAATATGATTATTAGGGCACAACGGAGGCTGGGGGCTACAATGCAGCTTAGACACGGCCAGGAACAAGAGATTTGTTGTAAAAGAAGCTTGAGAGCAGGAAAGGGCAGATCCTTGTCCTCTTGTGAGGTCTGTCCCAGCCCTTCCATCTCTGCTGCTCTCACCAGCTTCTGTTGAGGTGGTTGGTGAGGTCCATGGTCTGGATGTCCATCTGCCTATCCCCCAGGGGACATACCCCCTTGCTTAGGGCCCTGACTGGTGTTGTCATATTTTTAGAAA
>VWZK01021445.1:0-16323 GCA_013396935.1 Baryphthengus martii
TTTTTTTTTTAACATTGACTAAGTTTCATGCTCTTCTGAAGAAGCAATCTCAGCTTGCTATAATTAAATTATTTTCTTGCAGTTTTCTTCTGCAGTTTTTATGAAGACAAAATTGCTGACATTTTCTGTTAACTTTATAGGTTCTCAGATTATTGAAACAATGAAGACCTTTACAGCAAATGAAGAAGTGGTTGTGGAATGGACAGTCTCTAAACCAGAAGTAACTGAATATGTAATTGAGTGGTATGAGGAATTGGAGACGGATCCTTTTGGCAGATCATGGCAATATGTATCAAATTCTACAATCTGGAAAACTAACAAAAGTATGTGTGTATGTATGTATAGCTGTAACAATGTACACTTATATATAAGTGTTTATGTATATTTATAAGTAGACCAGAAAGAACAAACAAGGGTGAACTCATCTAGCTTTTTGTCAGACCATTGTAAAAAATAACAGTATTATTACGTGCTTTATTAAAATCTTTGCGTCTAATTTAATAGCAATATTTATTCTCTCAAATTTTCACTAAAGATGTAAGATGGTGTTTGCTCCCGTATAAGATTAGGCTACAGATTTCATGTTTAAGCACTTCTGTGGCTCAATCTTATGTCATGAATCTTCCAGTAGGAAGGCCTATGACAGATGTACGCTATTTTATCAGAGTAATCTGAAACCGAAAGAACTGATTCAAAGATAGAATAAGATCATGGGCCTTCATGTCTGTTAGAGAGGGAGTGAGGAACTTAAAAGAGGATTTGAGGGAGAATTCTACTTCAAAATAAGCGAGTGGAGTGATTAGTCAGCTTGATATTTCAAGTATCGTACATTCACATTTGTGAGGCAAGGGAATCTTTGGCAGCAGGCTGGCCATCTTGGTGAGGCTGAAGGACTGAGAGGGGCAAGGTCCAAGGTGGCATCGCTTCTGCTGTCGCATGCAACTGGGGAATAAACCAGGTCAACCAGAGCAGTGACAGATGTTCCTCAGCTGCCTCCCAGGATGTGAGCCAGAAGGCCAGACACCTCAAGGGTGTGAATGGCTATGGTGGATTCTCTTGCATCCCACCAGGGAAACCTTCTTGCTGGACTAAGGCTGAAGTGCCTGTGCCCTAATGCACACAGCATGGAGAATAAACAGGAAGATCTAGAGATCTGGGTGCAGTCACAGGGCCATGCTCTCATTGCAGTTACAGAGATGTGGTGGGATAGCTCACATGCCTGGGATGCTGTCATGGATGGCTACGTACTTTTTAGGAAAGACAGACCAGCAAGGTGAGGTGATGGAGTTGGTCTTTATGTGAGAGAGCAATTGAAATGTGTTGAGCTCTAACTGGGAGAGGTTGAGGAACAAGTATGTGTGTAGTTTCAGTGAAAAAAATCCAATGTGCAGAGCTCAAGAGAAGCGTGCAAAGGCAAAACTGTGAATGTTGGTGTGCATATCCCGTGCACATTACCTTTAGCTAATGAAATGCATTTGCTTTTCTTTACGTATTTGGAATTTCTTTTTTTTACAAATAGAGGAATAAGGGTGAAAAATTTTAATGTAATATATGAGATAAGTGAATTTTCCATTGTTAGTTCTTTGGTTTGCCATTAGTAAAATTAAATCTGTCAAATTTGAAAACAGTTCTTGTTCATGTAAGGATATTTCTGAGTCCTGTGTGAAGGAAAAAGAATTTCCAAATTTTTCAGAAAACAAGTATGCTGCATTTTCTAAAGTGAAAAGGAACATTTGGTTTGTTAATGATGAATGTAGCTAGCTTGCCCATGCAATTTACTTATTGGGTCAGACAACAGTAATTTAAATACTGTTTCTGTGCTACAGTAAAACAAATTAAAACAAAATCTGCTTAAAGTAAAAATCAAGAGCAGTTTTATTGCACATAAAACTGAGATAGGTGAGTCTTATGCTGAAAATTGCACTATTTCAGCAACTTACTGTGAGGAATAAATACTATTTATAGCTGTTCTCTGTATATAAAATCCCCAGCTTCCCTCCTCAGCATTATTATGAGGCTTTTCTTTATCATAAAAACAAGTCACATTAGAAATGCTGTGGAAAATTCAGACTTCCTGTTATTCAGGCTTGATTCTGGCATTCTTTTGTGTAAATATGATGGCCTGCGTGTTGTCTTTAAAATAACTTTTTCTGAGTTGCAATAGGTGTAAGGGACTGAACAAGCAGTAGAGAGCTAATACAATGTAGAGATCTGGGGATAGCCATTATTCTTGCTGAAAAAGCAGCATAGCTTGAGGAGGAACGATCTAGGGAACCCTTTATACTGGTTTCATCCTGCAGGATGCAAAGCTGCAAATGTTTCCTCTCAGAGTTGATGAGTTGCTTGTAAGTACAGAGTGCATCCTGTTGATTACTTCGCTGCTGGATTGTTCAGAGCTCAAAACTTCATTTCCAGAAGCTTGAACTAGGTCTTGAAACATACAAAATTTTACTGTGGAGATTTCACTTGTGCAATAGTACTTCTGAGTCCAGCTTTTTAGAGGCAGATCTGCAGTTAGCATAACTGGAACATCGATGTAGAGTTGAGAGCTGAGGCTCCATTGTACCTTTAAGCTGTTTGATGCAAGAGCCAAAACTCAGTTTTACTGCAGAGCAGTAAACCTAAAGATACGTGAATTAAAAATATTCCTGTGAGTATTGTTCATACTGGTTATTTGAAAATACAGACTTCTTCCAAAACCTTAAACTGTTATGAGATGGATAAGTGGCTTCGTATGGAGAAGACATACAAGGTTGAAGTATATCTAGTGAAAAATGACTCAGAAACTAAGTGCTCTTATGAATACTACTAAATAAAATTCATTGCCTTAAGGGCAGAAATGAGCATTCAAGGCAATAAGTATATATTCTGCTTGCTAAGAAGTTAAAGAAGATAGAGGTCTGTAACACTATATTTAGAACTACATTGTGATTTATTCTACTTTCACATAGAGAATTGCATGTAAATATTTGCCCCTTCTCCCTGTGGTTTTTTTTTTACAGAAAACTTTAAACCATTTATATGCTATAACATCTCGGTGTATCCTCTCTGTGGAAATAAAGTGGCAGCTCCATATTCCAGACAAACTTACGTTCAAGAAAAGAGTATGTATTTTAAACAAGTAATGTTGTGAAATGTGCATTGTAGTCTGTTCCTCAGGGTGTATTACCTTTGAGCGGTTTGGCATTGCTGAAGGAGAGATGTAGCTGCTAAAAAAAAAACAACACAGGGTTCAGGTGTTCTGATTTCTGTTGGTAGATTGGCTACTAAATTGTTCAGTAAAACAAATTTTGATCTGACATTAGAGTAAATGAGTGGATTCATGCAGCAAAGTTTACATACTGTATATGAAACAGTTGGAAACAGTGTTGCTACAAATACGAAACAGTTTTTTAAACTGTGTGTCTCTTAAATGTTACAGCTCATTTAGATATATAATAAAACTTTAATGCTTAACTGCATAATATGAGGAAATTCCTCTCACAGAATAAAATGGATGGTTTGAAAAGCTTGCCTTTTGTTAAATTTTAGAAGGTAACAATGTTTACAGCCCTAAATGTAAAAAATGGTAAGAAGCCATGATGTTTATGACTGGATAGAGACTGGATGAACTAGTGGGTTTTGGGGGGAGAGGAGGAAGGTTTCCTTATTTGAGAAGTTTAATGTGAATTCAGCGATTTATACAGCTGGCTGTAATTTGCTGGTAATTTTAAGATTTCAGGTGAAAATGTCAATTTGCGTGTGCATGTGTATGTAGATCTTATGTAAGTGTGCATGCACACATAGTACGATGCATTACTAGACAGCACTAGTAGTAGGAGATAACGGAGTATTGTGTGTCTGAGTAATACTTACTGGAACAATTAGAACTTTGTTTTGGGTGCTTTCCTGTTTGTCAGGAGCTGTGACTGTGTTAAAGGCTATCAGAGAATGAGAAGGAAGTTACTTGTTTTCAAACTGAAGCACAGAAAACTCTTGCTTCAAAATTATGAGCCGTACACGTGAAGCTGTATTGTATAAGTAAAAAACCTTTGTCTTATGTAGTGGGCAAAGACTGAGGGTACTGGAGACCCCAGCTGAATCTCAGCTCAGGGAGAGATGTCCTGCATACACATGCAGCTGAGTTCCCTCATGAAGTACATAAGGACGCTTTATTTCTTGACCTCTAATGTTGTGAGAACAGAGCCTTTTAATGATCTTGAGGTATTTAAGTGCAGTAACACTGAGAACTGTGTAAACACTACAGTAGAGGAAGGGAAATATGATCAGAAGAAATCATACATTATAGAAGGTGAGACAAGTTAAGGGCTGTATCAGAGCACGAAGATAACTTATTTTCTTGTACGTTTATTGCTCCTAATGTTACTGGTGTGTGTAAAGCAACACAAGTGAATAACATTGCAGTACTTAGACTGTTTTACTACTTTTTCTAATTTTTAATGCTTCTATGTAGAGCCATCAGAAGGCCCTGTGGCTGACACAGGCATTCCGGGGAAAAATGAAGTTACAATAAAATGGAAGGAGATTTCAAAGGATAAAAGAAACGGATTTATCAGTAACTATACAGTATTTTATAAGCCTGAAGATGGAGAAGAATTGAGTAAGTATGCATTAAATATCAGGACTTCCAACAGAGTTGTTACAATCTGCTGTCTGAAGGCAGTTATTTTCATAGACATTAACACACTTTGATATGTTATAAATATGTCTGAAAATGCAGTTACTAAAATGTGACTTACATAAATACTAAATAACTTTTTAGGTTTGATTTGAAACGATGTGGTATTCTAGTGAATAGTCCCTGCTTTGATAATACACTTGTATTCAGAACAAAGAAATTGAGCGAGAACTTATTTTATATAGCATTGCTTGGTCTCAATCTTTTTTACTATTAGTATTGTACTACCTAGAGAGTAGAACAACTATGACTGTTAACCACATCATCCTTTCTCCTTCTCCAGTGCAAATCTGATGATTCTCCAGGTGATAAACTTAGTCAGTGTATGGTAGCGCTATCATTCTTCTTCTCTTTCCAGACCAGGATGGAGACTCATATATGAGAGACTTTTTGCAGATTGTTTTCCCATTAATAATAAAAAAAATGGAATTTGCAGGATTATGCCAAATTAGAGAGCGTTATTAATCAGATACTTGCTGTTGTCCCCTTTTACATAGGTACTAGTCTTTCTCCATCTTCAAATCTCTCTTCTATTGTGACGCACCTCTGAAGGCAATGAAAAAACTCATGGCAGAAGTAGAGGAGCTAAAATACATTGTGAGAGTCATAGATGCCTTGCAGATTCATGGATTTGAACCTCAGAATGGTTCAGTGCATGTAATAATAAATTCTGTGCATGCCTTTGGAAGGATGCTTTTCCTAAGCTTCTGAAATAGCTATGGTGGAAATTTTTCTGGTGAAAACATTTTTACAGTCATCTTTATAGTAAAGCAAAATAAATCATAGAATCATAGAATCATTGAGGCTCTGCCAAGAAACTTATAAACTGCCAAAAAGTAGTTCTTTTGGACATAGCTTTTAGATTAATGTCTTCAAATGTGCTTGATTTTCTGGGCGTGATATTGCTTTTCTGCTCTGGAGGCTGATAGCATAACTGTTTGAGTATATTCTTAACCTCCCACCTCAAGAGCAGTATCCACGCAAGGTGTCAGTATAATCCCATCTATTCAGAACTTCTCTAGCATAATTCTCAGCAGAGTCTTTTAGAAGTGTTTCAGTGTCCTAAATTTGTTTTTCTTGTATAGCTGATGAAGAATGCTGTCGAATCATTCAGTGCACCAGAAATGTCTCTTTTTCCACCTTTGTAGACATCATTGTTAGCAGATACCTGACATAGTGCTTTCTTGTACAGATCTCAAACTTAGAAATCTTGTCATGCCTCCAGTTGCTTCTGGCTATCCAATTTGGATCCAAGGCAAGAGTGTTTCTGGTAATTTTTAAATTAGAAAGAGGAAGCTGATTATCTGAAGCTGATTATTTCTGTCAGATTCAGTCCTCCACATGCAATTTTTCCTGCTGTTTTGGTTTCTGAGTAATTTAATGCTGGCTGCTTCTTGCAAGATCATCCTTAAGACACGCATCCTCATGTTATGGAGCCGTATATCTCCATATTTACTAATGTAAAACAGACTGTGCCCATATTAGGGGTTCAGATTCATTTCTTTAGGAAGTTAGTTTTAAATAGCAAGTTTTAAATAGCAACTCGAGAGTTAAATTGAAATGGCATACCCCTATGATACTGATGTTTTTTGAGGTTTCTCCGATATCACAACTTTTTGATAAGAGTACAGCAGGGAGTTTGTTCCAAGGTGACTTCGCTGGTGGCCTTTTAACTTGAGAACTTCACTTTGCCCTCCTTGATTTAAGAGAAACATATTGCAGCATATCTATTTCCTGAGTGTTTCTTCTCTGAACTGGAAGATAACACAAGTTGCCTTTGATTTTATGCACCAGAAAATTTTTTAGTGACTTGAATTTCAGAATGTGACTATACTTTTAGTACTATTTGTAGACACAGAATGTTATGATACCCTGCTTAAAAATAGTTCAAAGGTGAAGCACGTCATACTGATTCTGGTAATGGAGAACGTATTGGAAACATTGAGTTCTATTCAGAAAAGCATTTTGAAATTTGAGAAAAAATTCCTATTGATTTTGGCTTTTCTCTGCATGCACTAGAAATATAGTTAAATTTCACAAGTTGCAGAATCTGTTCCTAGCTTCTGAGCCAACTTTTTTGATTCCTAAGCCTAGGTTCCAGCACAATTTCAATGACAAAAGAAACTACTGGTGATCATAATTTGCCTATTTTAGTATTAGCAAAAATTTTTTAAAGTAAATACATAATGTTTTGTTGTTGTTTTTTTCCCTAAATTTTTAAGTAGCACTGATAAACATTGGTAATTTAAGTTTTCTTATTTAAAGGACTGATAAAGTCGTTTGTATTTCATGTTGTCTTTAAAATACTTTGTGATCTATCATTGTAAAAGATGCTGAATAAGTGTACAGTTCCCTGATAAAACACTGTTTTGTGTGTTTACTGGCATAAATCTTCTCTTAAAAAGATGAAACAGTGAACTCTGATGTTCTGCAATACAAACTGAAGTCCTTGCGGGCTAATACGCAATATACTGTCTATATCATGGCAAACAATGAAGCTGGTGGAACCAGTGGAGAGCCAAAAACCTTCAAGACTTTGAAATTCAGTAAGTAATATTCCATATCAGTTAGTAGTATTTTAAGAACAGGTTTGGGAGTAAGAAATATAGGACATTTTTGTTAAGGCTTTTTGGTTTTTTAATTGGTGTTAAACAAAACAAGTAAGAGTTACCAACACTAGCTGAATCTAACTCAATTTCACTGGTCATCTTGCAGACTAAAACCTCAAGATTAGAAGACAAACCCCAAAATCCTTTTTTTTCTGTCAATGAAGCTGTGGATGTTTGGGGGAGCAACAGTTTGTATGCTGTTAATTATGGGATAGGGTGACTAACAGTTTATGAAAAAGTAGGTATTTCCATCCGAGATACTAGATTCAGAACAACTGTGACCTGCGTTGCATCTCTTCTGATATGTAAGCTTAACTAATAAATGAGTGTGCAGGTTGTGGCCAGTGTGTGTGAGGAAATACCTTTTCCTATTTCTTACTATTTGTTTGAGACAGATCTTACCAGTAAAGGTAGTGTGATGGCTGCAGGTCAGAACTTCAGACACTTCCTCATTTCTACTTTGGGAAGAATGATTTTGATACGTACATAAATTGTCATAGAGGTGACCAAACCGAAATAGAAAAAAAAATGCTTGAGGTGTCCTTAAACTTATTATGGAACTTGAAGCTATTTTATTTTTTTTGCCTGTAAATTCATCTGGTAGTTTGCTAGTCCAATGCAAGGTAAGTTAGATTATGCTGAGGTCTAGTGTCTATTGCTGTCACAACCTACCTTTCTTAGGTACTTGGAAGGTGGCTCAGAAATCTGTGCACTGTTTCAGTTGGAGTAACTGTATTTTCTGTGTGTTTAAAACCTATCTCCTTCATTGGATTTAGTGTTTATTTTGTAGTAACAGGTAGAAGTGGCACTATGTGGCAGTTTTAGGTGACTGCAATGACAGGTGCCCTGAGAGGTAGTAGACATTCTAGGTGGCCTTTAAATTTGGCTTGGTATGACTCTAAGCCATGTGGTTCTAATTTTGAAGCTGGATGAGGTGACCTAAAGATGTCCCTTCCAATTTGAATTATTGTGTGATTCTATTAAATAAACAAAATTTTTAAAAGTAATAGATCTGTTCCTGAGTTATCCTGAGAAGTCTCATAATGAGCTGCCTTTCTAGCTCAGTAACTGTAACTTGTTGAATTTGAAATACTCATCTTTTAACATGTACAATGAATACTGTACAGTGTTCTGTGTAATTTTTGACCGGTTTTGACAGAGCTCTTCAGAATTGCACTAATTAGGTGACCTGGATGTTGAAAATTAGCTGTCTTAATGAAATACATGAAGAAACTGTAAACATCAGGTTGTTTTGTGTTTTGTTTTTTTTCCCCTCTAAAGATAAAGAAGATGTTATTTTCATTGCTCTACCTATTGGATTAAGCATGTTGTTTCTCTTAGGCCTTTGGATAACATGCATTTTGAAAAAACACACGTGAGTACATTTTCTGCATTCTAAAATTGAATGCAGTCGTTAATTTAGACTTGTAAAAAGTAAATTTTTGTGTATCTTATAAATTATTTTGTTGGATTCCAAACCAATATCTAATTAAATAATAAGCCGTTGGAGTAATAAATAACTAACTGTACAGGTTATCTCGTAACTGCAGTCACTGTGCTGTAGTGAGATTGATTGAAGGTAGTTACTGAAAAGTTAATAATGCTGAAAGTAAAGTTTCCCAGGCACTCTTAGTATATCTCCCAGTACACTGTTAGACCACATTTTACATAACCCCTGTTGCTTATCTAAGCTACGTAAGTATTGCTTTCATTAGCTGTGACACTTGAGCTGTAAAGAAGTAATGTGAAAGCACTTGAATGCTTGATCCGTGAGTATGGATCCATATCTATATGTGATTGGTAATCCTGTCATCTGCTGCCACAGATGTCCCCTGCCAGATTTTAAGTCGCTTCCTCAGAATATGGGGATACTGTAACGTCCCACAGATGACTGAGGATTTTTTTAAAGTTATAAAATGTGCTTTTCTCTAGCATGAAAAGTGACAGAGTTGTTTGGCTGAAGCTTACTAGGAAGGTTAAAAATCTTAACTATTTTCGGGTATTCTAAGCTATTAGATCCAAGATTGTTTGTCACACAAAGCTTCAGGTAGTAAGTATAGCTGAAGTAATAAGTATAATTTCCAGCTCACATCTTAATTTATATCTTCATTTGAATTGTTTATTCTGATTTTTTACAATAGTAAGAAACTGTATTTTGATTCTGAAGAATACTTTGAGATGTAGCTGAGATTTATATTCTTGTGTAGATCAAATTGCAGCGTGAAAAGTCAAGCCATGACCTGGATTTTATTCACTTACATACGTAGTAGCAACGAGCAATTAATTTTGTTTCCTGCTTACTACTCCAGTGGGAAGTTAAAAGCTACAACATCAGTTAGCATCGTTTATGTGCTATTAATGTGAGAACTCAACATAGCTCTAGTGTGATGTAGTGCTAGGGACACTTTCGTAGAACAAGGTTTGCCTGAGGTGCCTTTTCATTGAAGAGCCACCCTGAAACATGACCACAACAGGTTTTGTATACAGCCTTATTTTCGCCTGCTATTATTTGATCTACTGTATAATTAAAAAAAGGTCTTGTGCATTAGTAATTGTTCTGCATTGTCTTTGTAACCCAAGATTTTTACTTGTTGGGACTTTTTTTGCACTCAAAATTGCAATTAATATTGTTTTCCCTCACACTAATAGTAATTAGTGTGAGGGAAAACAATTTTAATGAAAAGGATTCTGTTAATACAGGCAGGACTTCCTTTGTGAAAATTTGATATTTTAGCAGTATTTGGTCTTTCTGTCGGTCTGTTCATTTTATTGTTAATAATTTCTTTCTTTCTTTCTTTCATAATTTGACTAAAATTCCTTTCTCAATGGTAGGTTTATAAAGGTTTGCTGGCCTGATATACCCAATCCTGCGAAGAGCATTGCAGTGAAGTGGCCTTTTGATGCAGCTATGGTAATAACTGCAATTTTATATCTCAAAGGTCAAATGGAGAAAAGTCGTTCTCTGATAGGCATTTATGACTAAATGAAAAAACAACTGTTCAGTTTCATTCTTCTGTTTGTACGCTATTACATACTCTTCATTGTATTTCAGACTAATAGAAAAGATTCGTCTTTATAAAGTAGATTCATTTAATTCTTACAATATAACGAGAAATAATGTTTCGAAGTTATGAAATGATCGGTGGATATGATTTATTAAATAAAGTCAATTAAATCTGCTCAGAGTATTGTGTCTACTGAGTCAGATTCCCACATCTGGAAATCTCCTCCCTTCTCCACAAAAAATGTAGTGCTACGTATAGTAAGATTTGATATATTATGGTACTAACATTTCCATCTTTTTTACTGTTGGGCATTTATTCCTTATTCAAGTTTGTATGTTTATTTGAATGGAATTAATAAGGTTTACATAGAAAGTGCAATCTTTGGAGAATAGGATTTAAACTTTTGTCTCTTCTGTCTTGGAAAAGATTCAAACAGTCTGAGCCTGTTTCCAAGCCTTTATTGAAACTTCGTTTTGTTATTAAGCACAGAAAAACTAATATGAAGTGTTTAACAAACGGAATATCATTGTAATTTTTAGTACTCATTGACATATTAGTGCATCCCATCTGTAATGCCCATGAACTATATCAGTGCACTTTTAAAGTTGGGAAACAGAGCTCAAATGGCAATATTTTATATATAAAAACCATAAACTGATACATTATCTAACCCTAAATAATTTTCTGATTTATCTCTCTGCACTGACAGAATAATTCATTTTTGAAGGGAGTGACATCTGAGGCTAAAACCGTAGTCTTTGATGACGTAAGTGTTTTGGAGCGTCGTTTCCCTGAAGAAAGTCAGAAAGAATCTCTCCTAATGAATTGTGAAAACAGTGCTTCTGAATGTACTGATACTAGTATAAAAGATACGATTAATGGAGGTAAAAATATATTGTATAATGAAAAAAATCAAGCTGCTGAGTGTTTTTCACCATTCACATCTTACATAAATACCGATCAAGATATCAGAAGTCAATTGCATTCAGCTTCAACACCAGCAAAGAAAATCCAACCAATAGAAATGCTGGCAGATGACTTACGTGATGATTCCCAACAGACTTCAATTGCAAATGAAGAAAATTATAATGAAGAAGTTTTAAAGCTGGAAGATTTCAGTGAAGAAGCACTGTTCAATCCATACCTTAAAAATTCTGTTAAAACAAGGGAATTTCTTGTTTCAGAACACAGTAAGAATGAACCCAAACCCCAGTCAACTGTCTTACCTCCTTTTCAACAGAATGTTGCAGGACAGTCCTATGTGACACTGGACATGTTTGGGCTGGCTGCAGTTCGTTAGCATGAGAAAACTTCCACTTGTAAAGTCCCCTTATGAGATGTATCTTGGCACTGCTGCTCATATGTATTTGTGTGTTCTAAATGGGCTGTTCTCAGTTACTTTGGATGAAAACACCCTCTTCCTTTGAACAGCTGTGAAATAATTTTTTGCATGGTGTTTATACCTGTCAGGGTTCAATTTCAATGTGAAGTGGGGTTTTTGTTTGGTTTTTTTTGTTTGTTTGTTTCTTACCCAATAGGTGTGCCAGTAGTGAGGTAAAGGAGATAGTTTTTCTTATTTCTTAGTTCTCCTATATCAGTCTGCTAAAACAAACAGATCTTTTACTACGGGAGAATCCAACAGTGCAAGCAGTTCACCATTTTCCTCCTGGGCAACAGGTTCCAGTGGCTGAGCTCTGCTGGGGATACATGGACTGACTTGAAGAGAGCCAGGATCTGCCAAATCCTTCCTCAAATTACATGGAGTAGAACTACTTTCCTGTTCTTACTTCCCTTGATTGTTTTATATCTGGTTTTATGTATAGTGTTCCACCTGTTTCACAAATACTTGGTAGATTGCAGCAATTGTCTTTTTGCATCCTGGCCCTTGAATTAGTGGTTTTGCTCGTATTTCTGTTTCCAGTGAGAGGAAATGTTATGTATGTACTGTTGCATATATATATATTATGTACACATTCATATCTGCATTTTTGGAAAAGTAGGGTTATGCTGGCTTTGTTGCTTTCTCTAAGTTCTTTTTAATCATCCTTTGCATTGTGCTGCTTTTGTCTTCCTGTTTGTTTGCTGCTTTTTAGAACTCTTTACTGCAGAATGTCTTCTTACCTTCTAGTTCCTTTGCCTCCAAATTCTCCCAGTTTAAAACTGTTTCCCAGATCTTGATATTTTTGAACTGAAAAAAAAAATCAACTAAATATAACATCTTGTGCTGGAATAAGCACGGAGTTTATATTTAGGAAATTATTTTTCTGGGAGGTATTGCAAAAACACTAAGACTACAAACAATCCCCAGATATCCTCTGGTAGCTGATTTAGGTTTAGAGATTTCTATGTGAAGGCTGTAACTTTTTTGTAACTTGTTTTATGATTTTGCTAAGTTATAAATCTACTTGTAATTTCCATTTTGTACAGCAGCAGTTAAGCAGGAAACTCTCCGTCACACCTTTTTGTTTTTTAATCAGGAAAGAAGCTATTACTGTCAAATTTGTACCAAAATATTTACTCTGTTAAATAACATGTTTAAAAAAAAAAAGAGAGATGGAGAATCAACTCTTAAATAAAAAGTGTGTTAAAAGTGTGTGTGCCATGTAACTCGTGGCATATAGTAATTTTAAGCTTTTAAATTACTTTTACAATATTTAAAAACTTGATGTCATCAGTTTCATTTGTGCATTTCATTAGGAGTGAAAAAGATACAGGAGTCATGGGGATAGAAAAAAGAGACACAAATGTGAATAGGAATAGAAAGCCTTTTCTTTCTGTCCAGCGTGGATGTGGAGGCTGAGCCTTACGCTGGATGTATTGGGTATTACTTGCATTGTTTTGGGGAAAATAGGGTAAAGTTTGCATTTAGGCTTTTCATCTACAGTTTGGAAGCTGCTTTTACTTAGAACAATGTTTAGTTTCCAAGAAAACGATTTCTGCAAATGTTCATTGTGCAGCAATGCTGATTTCCACCCTGCTAAGCTTGTTGGACCACTTGCCCAACCACAGTGCTATAAGCCAAAATTTATGCATGTTTGTACTTAAAAGGCCTTCTGACTTATCTAAGTCACACTCTGAAGTGAGCATGGGACACAGCTTTGGTTGGGTCAGTGCACCTGCTGCTTCACTCGCTTCTGCACTTCTCACTCACAGCTGCGTTGCCATTACTTTAGGGTTCAGAAGTCACTGACTTGGTCCCAGCAGTTTTTTTCCCCTTAAATCTCAGTAGTGTTTTAATAGCACAAGATTTAAAAATAAACAGATACAGAGATATTTTGAGATTGTTTAGCAGCCATATGAAAGCTGCATATACTGAGTTGTGTGGTTGAGTCAGGGACAAAATAAAAATAATGCAACCTTTAATGGACCATTAGAAAGGGCAGGGTCTTACTGGGTGGTCTGGGTAGGGTCTCCCTCTCCTTTCTTAGCTTCTTGGAGGGTAACAACAAACCTGGTTTTCTATTGCATTTTATTTCCTTCTCTATTGCTATTCTGCTTTCTCTCCTCGCTTCTGATTTTCTTGCCCATTATTTTCTCTGAAAAATAGTAATGCAGTAAGTAGGCTCAATACACCTCAAAAATTAGGGCTGCGTTTTACCCGCGGTTTGTAACACTAGCTTCTTGGACTTGGTTTGTACTCTTTTTGACCTTGTACAATTTGTCTTTCAAACTAATGCTGTGAACCATAAAATAATAAAACAGAGCACATGGAAGTTTTTATCAGTTTATACTAAACAAACCATTTAGACATTTTAGTTTTTGATATTAATTTAGAAATGGGATCCTGTTGGAGAGAGATCCACAAATAGACTGGGTATTGGGCACTTACTTCACTTTTACAATGTTAAGTGGCAATGGCAAGTTGGACATTACAATGCTTCAGCATTTTTGTTACTTTTTTTTAAGGAAACACCTGGTGTCATTATTCCCAGAGAGTGGTTTTCATAGATTTAATTTCATTTCACCGTCACTGATCTGGAAAATGTCCATTTCTACTCTTCCTTAAAATGCAGAAAATTAATCTTTCAGGCGTATGGTCTTTAACAGGCTTAATAGAGATCAGCTTGTGGTATAATTTCAAGAAGATACTGATCCATCTTCACACTTGTAATTCTCTTGTGTATAATACAAACAATTCCTTTCTGACCATAAGGTTTATGCCCTGCAAATTATTAATAGGTCATGTTTCTCACCAGAATTTTAGCTAAATTAAATGTTCAGTCTTTTGTTAGCTGAGTTTACCCTTGACTCCCCAGAATTTTGATTTCTGTGAAGAAAACACAAACTCTGTGATATAACATAGTAACCTATTATAGGCAAATTTTCCATATTCCATAACCTGTGATGTTTCTGTGTTCCTTATGCACTTTACAGTTGCCCACATAGGGGGAAATACTGTATTAGTGGTTAATGCAATGAAGAGAAGGAAGCTTCCTCCGTCCAGTTAGCACTCACTTGGTCAGCGCATTCTCCTCCAGAAATAATGTGATTGCTGCTGAACAGCTGCTCTAGACGGACGGGCAAGACGTCCGACCTAGCTGGTGCCACAGTGCCTATTTCATTACAGATAATGTGTTGTCTTTTCCTATTCCTGGAAGACTGATTAATTATAGATAGATCTCTCTTTTTGAGATAGCTGATGACTTCTCAGGGTAGATGTTTCAGGAGTGAGAACTTAGAGTTACATTGCTACTCCAAGTTTGATATCTCATTTTGCAGAGGTAAAGGTTGGCATGCAGCAGAGCCCTAGTCTGAGCACAGAGTGTGTGTGTAGGACTGGCAGCTTCTATTCTTGCTCAGCAAATGGGTTCATGTTACCTTTGTAGTCATTTCAGCAATTCCTTTTTATCAGTTTTGCACCGTGATGCCATAGGCTTCCTGTTTGTGTGTTGCTTTGAGATTTAACACTGCAAGATGGACAAAAGGATGCAAGATGGACAAAAGGAGTCCAGGAAGCTGGACATTTTTCAAGAAGAAAATCTTAAAGGTGCAGGAGCAGGCTGAAAGATGAGCCAGCAGGAAGGAAGGTCAGCCTGGCTAAACAGAGACCTTTGGCTGAAACTCCGGAAAAACGTGATAGTTTATGACCTTTGGAAAAAGGGGTAGAGAACTAAGGAGGACTACAGGGAGGTGAGGTTATGCAGGGAGAAAATTAGAAGGGCCAAAGCCCAAATAGAACTTAGATTGGTGACTGTTATAAAAGACAATAGAAAATGTTTCTGTAGATACATTACCAACAATAGGAGGACTAAGGAGAATCTCTTTACTTTATTGGATGCAGAGGGAAACACAGTGACAAAGGATGGAGAAAAGGCTGAGGTACTTAATGCTTTCTTCACCTCAGTCTTCAATAGCAACGTCAGTTGTTCTGCAGGTACCCAGCCCCCTGGAATGGAAGACAGGGATGGAGAGCAGAATGAAACCCCCATAAACCAAAGGGAAATGGTCAGTGACCTGCTACTCCACTTAGATGCACACAAGTATGTGGGGCTGGATGGGATCCCCCCAAGGGTAGTGATGGAGCTGGCGGAAGTGCTCACGAAATTGCATTCCATCGGTTATCAGCAGTCCTGACAAACTGGGGAGGTCTGAGTTGACTGGAGGTTAGCAAATGTGACGCCCATCTACAGGAAGGGCCAGAAGGAGGATCCAGGGAACTACAGGCCTGTCAGTCTGACCATGGTGCTGGGGAAGATTATGGAGCAGATCATCCTGAGTGCTGTCATGAGACACATGCAGGACAACCAAGGGTTTAGGCCCAGTCAGCATGGNGGGTTTAGGCCCAGTCAGCATGGGTTCATGAAGGGCAGGTCCTGTTTGACAAACCTGATCTCCTTCTATGGCAAGGTGACCCCCTTAGTGGATGAGGCAGAGTCTATGGATATTGTCTACCTGGACATTTAGTAAAGCTTCAACACCATTTCCCACAGCATTCTCCTGGAGAAACTGGCTGCTCCTGGCTTGGATGAGCATACACTTTGCTGTGTAAGAAACTGTTTGGGTGGCTGTGCCCGGTGAGTTGTGGTGAATG
>VWZK01021446.1:6118-59535 GCA_013396935.1 Baryphthengus martii
CCTTCTGGCTCTCCACAACTCCCTGACATTCAGGAACTTGGAGCCAGGTGGAGTTGGGCTCTGCTTCCAAGGAATGACAGGACAGGAGGAAAAGGCCTCAAGTTGCCCCAGGGGAGGTTTAGGTTGGAGCTGAGAAGAAATGCCTTCCTGGAAAAGGTTGTGAAGGGCTGTCCCAGGCTGCCCAGGGCAGGGCTGGAGTCCCCATGATCCCTGGAAGGGTTTCCAAGGCGTGGAGCTGTGGTGCTGAGGGACAGGGGTTAGTGGTGCCCTGGCAGGGATGGCGGAACAGTTGGAGTTGATGATCCTACAGGTTTTTTCTAACTTAAGTTATACTATGACTCTAAGAAAAGATCTTGTGTATGATACAGACTAAATGATCTCTCAAGGTGTAGTCCAGGTTTATTTTCTATGGGTTTATTTCTTACTTGTCCACGCTGTGCAAAAAAAATGATCATAAGCCATCTTTCTTATGCAGGTAAGGAAAGGAATAAAGATGTCTGGGGATTGATTTGTAGCTGTTGAGTAAAAGCTGCTTCAGAAATACCAAAATGGTGGTGTAACCTCAAGTTATGAGAGTCTGATATTAATTATAGGGTACACATACACAGGAGTGATGTTTTATTCTCATTTAAAAGATGTAAGGCTTTCAAATAATGCAGGCTGCCTGCATGGGAAGGTTTGCTGTTTCTTGCTGTGTGATTCTTTTGAGTTATTGTACATGCCTCCTCTGACAGAACACAGGGTAATCTTTGTTTAAAGTCTTTAATAGCTTTGAAAACATGTTCTCCTCACTTGTTTGGGAAAAAAAAGGTAGTTTTAAAGGGGCAGATTCCCTTCTTCAGCTGACTTTCACACTGTGCAGAGTCAAGCTGTTAAAAAAACAGCACTCAGTGAATTCCCTGCCAATAGAGTATTAGTATATAGCAAAGTATTGCTCTGATATTTTTCCCTTGCCAAATCAGGCAAGGACCATTCTATTGATTTCTCCCAAGCAACAGGCTGGGAGATGAAGATGGGGACCATTTCAACGATTTTTTACTGTAGTGGCAGTTTCCTGATGTAATCCAGGATTACTCCCTGCTGGCCAAACAAGAACTCACAAAAAAAGGCCAGCCCTCAGCTGAGCATCTGATTCAAAAGGAAATTCAGCTGAAAGCCAAGCACTGGAAAGATGAGTCAATACAAAAGCAAAGCAGCAGCTCTGGATTTAAGCAGAAGTCCAGAGCGTTTAACCTACTTTAGCAGATCAAGGCAGTAGATTTTTAATCATCGCATTAATCCTAAAATAAAAATAATTACCCCAAAGATCCGTATTAAAGTCCCTTAATTATATCTCATTTCATCATCCTTTTTACTCAGGATCAGGAGCTACAGAGACCAGAGCTTCGCGATGTCTTTCTCCAGCTTGCAGTTTAATTCTCTCGTTAGGACTTTGGCTGCTACTGTGAGGATGAAGCCGTGGCCTAGCTGAGAGCACCCACATGCATCCTACTGGGGGGAAAATGGAAAATAAAGGGGAAAAAAGAGGTGGGCAGGATTTTGCTTTCCAATGACATGACACAAAACACCAAGGGACGGAGTAAAGAACATGATATAGTGGGTGAGAAATGTGTGAAATACTTAGAAATTCTATCTCTACATTCTTCCCTCTTCCAGCAATGCCAGGAGCTGATGAATATCTCATTAAGGGGAAACAGGGGACTTGACCAGAGGTTGGACCCCTGACCAAATTTCACTGAGCAGAGTTTCCTTTCTGGAACATCTTTTCCTGCCTGCAGTCCTGCCACCCTCCACAGCCAGGCTTTGGGAGGAGCATGGCTATGGACAAACGCAGGCGCATGGCCCTCCACAGCACCCTCCCTGGAGAGCTTCGGGTGGGGTTTTATGGCAATAGAACCAGCCCGTTCCCTGCTTGTAAGGGCAAGTAGTGGCATGGCACTGCTTACAGCTGGGCAGGTCACTCTTCCATCTTTCTCCCAGAAAACGGTGCCTTGGTCCACACCGTGCCTAGTCATCTTGTGCCCAAGCTGCTTGTTTTACATCAAGACCCACCTTGCCTTGCTGGCCTTTACCCATTCCCACCGTTTTCTTGCAAAGACATAAGTTGTATTTAGGCTTGAAAGCATTGTACATTTACTGGGACGGTGATACTCGAGGGTAATCTTCAGGTTTCTCTAAACACACCAGGGAATTTCCTGCCGCTGCCTTGGGAAGAGGCCCAGAGGCCCGTCATTGCTGCGGACGTCGGGAGGCAAGCAAAGGCTGTCATAAAACCAGCAGCGCGTCGAATCCCAGCGAGCAAACGGCTTTAGGTTTAGGCAGTGTCCCCAAGCTTCTGCTTGGCGAGCGGCACCAAAGCTATAAATATCCCACTTCTCTTCCGCAAGGACGCTCTCCAAAACCACCAGCTCCACCACGGTCCCTGGAGGTGCAAGCTACAACGTGTCCAAGGAACCTCGCAGCCGGCATCAGCTTCTAAGAGGGGACTTAACACCAGAGGTTGGCAAAAGAAAAGAGTAATTAAAGGTTATACAGCAACCTCTGCACGGAGATGACTGGCAACCCGACAGCCCGGGGATGGTCACCACAATGTGAGGGCATGAGAGCGAGAGAAGGAAAGGAAAAAATGAAAAAGCACCTTCATGATAATATGATGGTAACAATGTAGGCTGCTGTGTAAATCACCTTTCTGTCATTAATAACTGGCAGCCTGTGATTGCCACATCCTGCATTTTTATGCCCATGAAAGACAGGAACTGCCACTTCCCAGCAGAAAGAAGCCAAAGTGCTTTTCCCCTGCACCGAGATGGAGGGCAGCGCTCTCTGAGATTCTTTCATGTGATTACAAAAAAAAAAAAAAAAAAAAAAAAAAAAAAAAAGAAAAGAAACAAACCATTGCAAGCCAGCAATAAAAAAAATAGAGAATTTTCTAGTCAAAGTGTATGCATACCTCCCTGCTTGAGTCCCTTTGATGGCAGTGTTCAGAACCAGGCTTCCTCCCAGCAAACCTGGGAATTGGACGTTACTCTTTTTTTCATTCCCTGCAGCCTGCCCATGACAGGAGAGGTTCCCAGGGCACGAGGCAGGACAGAGACTGTCCACAGAGATCACTCACTGGAAGAGTTTTAGCTGCATCTTCTCATCATTTTATCTTTCCTTTGTCAATTTTCATTTCAATTTATACGTGGGATTTATTTTTCATTGCTCTAATTCCATTGCAGTCATTTCGACTTAGAAAAGCAAGTACTGATATGGCTGCAAGGTGACCAGGACAAACGGGAAAAACTGAGAAAATAAGAAAAGATGAGACCTCAATGGGTCATAAAGTCACCCTGGCAACACCAAGGCAGCTCAGTGCTACCTTTGTCTAACTAACAGCTTCCTGAAGCCCCCCAAGATGGAGATTTTATACCTCCTTGGTAGCCTTTTTCTTTAAAAGTTTTCCCTCATGGTTAAATCCCAGTCTTTCCTGCTGCAACTTAAGACCATGACTTCTTATCATGTCGTAAGTCTTAACAGAGCTGTGTTTATTACCTTCCTCTTGACAGAAATAGCTTGGGTATTTCCAGACAGTTATCCTATCTCCCCTTCAATTCTCTCCAAGCCATTGCAAACACATTTTCTACACCTTTGCTCATTCTTGCCGCTTTCCTTAGGCTCCTTCCAGGTGAGCCACATCTTTCTGGAAGTGGGGAGCCCAAAAGCAGAGTCCCCCAGCCAAGGCCTCCCTCCTAAGCAAGGCACACAAATTGCTCTGTGGGTAAACCACAATAGTCCTGTCTATACATATTAATATCACCCTTGCCGTTCCCCCCCCTCACCCAGCCAGAAACATTTCCTGAGTTGTCAGCATTTTGCCGTTTCTTGGCACGAGGCAAACAACTACATGAGTTGCAAAACAGGCAAGAACCAAACCATGGATGTCTTCTGGCAAAATGCAGCTAAATTCCAATAAAAAATTCCACAGCAGCTGCCTAAGCTGCTGAAACCCACTTACCTCAAAGCATGTAAAAGAAACATTCCCCTTTATAAAATCGCTTAAGTCATAACACCTGAAACTAGATTTAAATAAAATAAACTCTGTGTGGGTCAAGGTTAAACACTTAGAGATCCCCACTGGTGTCTGCAGTAGAAAGAGGAGTACCATTTTCACATCAAAGACCGATGTGCTCTACACAAAGCAGTCTCAGTAGTAATTCATGAGGGTACAGCAGTGAAAAAAAATAAAGCGCTCTCTCTGTTATTTGGAACACTAATATTCCCGCTCTGATTTTAGGAACTGCATCTGCACATTTGTTTCTGAAGACATTAAAGTTTAAGCCATGAGCATGCTACCTTAATTCTGCCCCTCAAGCCATTTCAGCTTGAACTTACATAGGGTGAAAAGCCTATAGGGAAAGGTCTGATCAGGGGCAAATACTCAGGTGGTGCAAGTCAGTCCAGGTGAAGTTAAGTAAGACCTAGGTTTTTACAACAGCTGAGGCTTAACACAATCCAGGAAACAGACAAATCATTACATTCTGCCTGTCAGTCTCCTTTATTAATAATCTAACAGACATTACAAATGCTGGATGTACCTCCCAGACTGACAAGATATTAATTCTGTCAGCACTACACCAAGGAGTGGTTTGCATTGTTAAAATGGTATGGCTGGATCTCTATCTCCATTCAGTCCGATCGCACACAACTTTTTTTCCTTTTCCCTCAAAATCCCCCCTTACCTTTTGAGATAGTTTCTCCCATAGAGGATCTGCTGCAGCAAGGTGACTACGGCAAAGGCGCAGATGAATATGAAGAACAAAGTTCTGTTTCCTAACAAATCCCTGCTCGACGAAGGGTCAGTGTATCCCATCCTTCTCCTAAAAGCCACTGAAGCTCCACTGGGTAAAATTCAGTTCATTGTCGCCTTCATGCCCTTTTTGCCGGGAAGTGGAGGGGAACGCTTGCTGGCTTTTCTGTGAGCGATCCAAGGACAAGGTATCCCATTGTTTGGCCCTGCTGCCCCTTCCTTGCCCCTTTTGGATGTTAGCGCTGGGATTGTACGCAATTGCTCGCTTCCATGGTAAAGTTTCCAGGAGATTCAGACGTGGGTAACATCTAAAATCATCTCTCAGAGCTCTTTCAGCGCAGGCAGCCTGTGCTGTGCAAGAGGCATTCTGTTCCCTCTAAGCCTCTCTTGAAAACCCGCTGCTAGCAATTATCTACTTCAATCCCATTTTCATATTCCAGATGGGGGAAGCTGCAAATAAACCAGAAAACTGCAGCCAATGGCAAACACGGGGCTCCGGCAACCCGCGTTGGAAACACATAGTCGTCAGCTCTTCTTTGCTTCTGCTCAGTGATTCCAACGAAATGTGCTTGCAAGGAGACGTGACCGGGGTGTGCTATTATTGAACAAGCATGTAATGATCATGAGGATTTCATTCAGTCCCCTGCAACATGAGGGAAAAAACAAAACAAAACACACAAACAAAAATAAATAAATAAAAAACCCAACAGCAGCAATCTGGTCAGGCTAGCAGGAAAGCTGCATTTTGCGTAGCAGCGTGCCGTCCGTACCCTGCCTTCGGCACCGTAGCATTTGCATGCAGAATGCAGTGCCTTTAGTCACACACCGCTCACTCTTTGGGCTCCTCTATTTCCCCTGGTTGTTCCTCCAGAGTAAGCATAAGCAAGGTCACTGTGCATCCCTTCAAGGACAGAGCTCTCAGTTCCTGCATGCTGATTTATTGGAGGCTCCGAGTAGCCTCACAGCCGCAGAGAGGGAGACTGCTTCTCAGTGCAGGCTCTAAGAACCATTCATTTAAAGAGACAAATATTCTAATTGTTCCTCCGCCAGAAACAGCTCTCTTTTGAAAGGGCAAAGCAACAAGACCTTGTCCACGGCCATCGTAACTCCTCTAAAAATCTCCCCATTGTCAGGAGAGGCTCGATTCCGCTCACGGACAAATCAATGGAAGTTTTGTTGCGGATTTCACTAGGAGTAAAATCTGCCCCTGACTCTTAGCTTCTTAAAACAAATTCCAATGAAAGCTTTATCCATGAATAAAACATCCTGGCTAGGAGATTGTTTTGCCCCAATAACAGATGGGGAAATGATTTTGACAACAAAATGTGAGGGGAAAAAAAAAAAATAAAATCCTTTGTCTAAGAGAAAGAGAAGATTTTCATGTGAATAAATTTTCCAACAGATAAGCGTATGCAAAATGTTCTGGCGTGCCAGCAGCCCAGCTGTGCGAAGCAGCAAGCAGGTTTCTGGACTTTGCCTCAGCTGTAACTGGTGCTGCATGGGAAGAAGGGCCAAAGAAAAGTTTGTGCAACCCTTTCAGCCTAGTTTCTGCAGCGTGGGATAGCTCTCAGTGTGGTCTACAGTAACTTAGGCAAGACAATCAAGTGCTAAAGCCGGCTTTGCCTTACTTGTATTTTTTAAGGTAGGAAACTGGCCTCCCTGAACTCCTGCAGGCAGGAATCCCCAGTGAAGACTAGCCCTTCAGGCACCCTTGACTCAGGGATTCAGCCTTCCATATGTCCTTCTTCAGTCCCTTCCAAACCTCCCACACATGCACCTCTGAACCTTCCTAAATGCTTCAGTTATCACTGGTGCACATAAAAAGAGTGGTGATCCCAGGTCAGATCAAAGGTTATCCAGCTCAGTGCCTTGTTCGTGCCAGTGGCCAATGATGGATCCACAGGGAAAAGTAGAAGAGGGCAAGGACGTGCTGATACTTCCTTGGAAACACACTCCTACCATTTAGTGGCTCAGGGTCTTCCTGAACCACGGGAAGAAAAACAGTATTTTGGTTAGAAAAATAGCTGAGTTAGATGCACTCATTTGTACTGTACTGGGAATAATGCACATACCAGGGGACTGTCAATTAAATAGCAAAAGCAATTTTGATTCCTTCTTGTCAAAGTCATCAGCTCTAGGGCCAAATACGTTTCTTCTAACAACCAGTTCCTGTAAGCCCATAGAGCATGAAAATGTTTCCATAATGTTTTTCTTGAGCAAGCTGGTGTAGTGGGAGGTGTCCCTGCCCATAGCCGGGTGGTTGGAACTAGATGATCTTTAAGATCCCTTCCAATCTAAACCATTTTATGATTCTATGATACAGGAACTGTACCATTTAGACGGATCTAACCACATACCCTTCTCAATGACAGCAAAAGTACTAAAGCCATCAGAAATCCNTGCTCTGATCTGTTGGATTTCTACTGATAGCTTTGAAAATCCTCCCCAAGAAATTTGTCTTAGTTGCTCCAGGAGTTATTTTACTGTACCAGCCAAGTATCAGAGAGTAGAATGTGGCTTCTTAACGACCTTCTATGGGTGTGAAGCCAGTTTTGGAGGTTTCAACATCATCTAGGTTTTGGTGAAAACACTTTCAGCCTTTCTTCCACTATTCCCCTCCATTCAAAGTGATTTTTTTCCTGAGATATCTGTGCTGTAATGCACCAAACTCATGAGCCTCGTAGCTATTCTTTCTCCTGGACTGATGGTCAGTCTGAGCAGCAGTAAACAGCCCAGAAGTGACAGGTACTCTCACTCAGTCTCTGATTTTCCGTGTCCTCTCATCTTTCTACGCTCTATCAGAGCTGGTCAGAAGATACATCACCTGAGAGACCTATGTGCTGGAGAGCTGCACGCCTGGAACAAAAAAAAGCAAAGCACAAAGACGTATTTTTTAAGTGGAGAGGGTTTTCTGTGCCAGATCTTGAGCAGACACCATTCCTGATGTCACATGTAAAACAAATCTGTTTACTTCCTTCAGCCCAGGACTACAATAACACTGCAGAACTGGAAGCGCAGCAGCTCTGCACAAGCATAAAGGATGTCTATTGACAAATTTTCAAAGGCTGCTCCAGGTTGCCTGCAATGTTTGCTGTGAGTGAAAACAGTCATATAGAGCACGCAGAAGGGCTGAATGAGCAATGCCAGAGATCATTCCCAGGAGCCCTTTGAGAGCTTGACTTGTCAACTGCCAGCATCCTTGAAAGCACCAGGCCTCTGCAGAGAGCAAATTAATTTTTATTTTTTTAAAAATTATTTTACACCCTGCACTTAAACAAGCAACAGCCAACAACAGAGCCCCTCCACAGTTTGAGAAGGGCTTAGAGTAACGGACATTACAGTAAGTTGTGCAGCGAACAGAGATCTGATGGGCACGGAAGGGCCTCAGGTGCTGCGTACAGCACTGGCTGCTGGCCACGTACCCATCGACCCTGCAACGGGCAACATAGCTGCAACGGCACTGGCAATACAGAGGGAGTCACAGAACCACAGAATTCCAGGGGCTGGAAAAGACCTGGAAAGATCATCTAGTCCAACCCCCCTGCCAGAGCAGGATCAGCTAGAATAGGTCACACAGGAACGCATCCAGGTGGGTTTGGAATGTCTCCAGAGAAGGAGACTCCACAACCTCCCTGGGCACCCTGGGCCAGGCTCTGTCACCCTCACCATGAAAGTTTTTCCGTATGTTTACCTGGAACCTCCTCTGCTCCAGCTGCACCTGTTATCCCTTGTCCTGTCAATGGACATCACCAAGAAGAGCCTGGCTCCGTCCTCCTGACACTCACCCTTTCCATATTTATAAACACTCACGAGGTCACCCCTCAGGCTCCTCTTCTCCAAGCCACAGAGACCCAGCTCCCTCAGCCTTTCCTCAGAAGGGAGATGTTCCAATCCCTTCATCATCTTTGTGGCTCTGTGCTGGACTCTTTCCAGCAGTTCCCTGTCCTTCTGAAACTGAGGGGCCCAGAACTGGACACGATATTTTGGATGCGGCCACACCAGGGTAGAGTAGAGTGGGAGGAGAACCACTCTTGACCTACTCACCATCCTCCTTCTAATGCACCCCAAGATGCCATTGGCCTTCTTGGTCACAAGGGCCCATGGCTGGCTCATGGCCATCCTGCTGCACACCAGGACCACCAGAGCATCAGGCATCACTTAACTAGTACCACCTAGTCAAAATACCTCTTCCGAGATGGTGAGGGAGAGACGGGTATGCTGCTTGCTATGCACAAGCTCAGGAAGGGTATCTCCATACTGTTTCCTGGACTATAGACTTCAGAGGCTAAAGCTGAAGCGGCAAAAGGGAACTGTTCACAGCCTACCATAATATGAAGCTGCCAGAAGCAGTCTGTCTTACACACTGCTGGCCTTTACTTGTCGTATGTGAGCTGCTTGCTAAATATCATCCGAGTTAATCTATCACAGGAAGCTCCTCCAGCCTGAGCAGTGAGACTCTGAGCCCTGGAACACAAACATGAACATGCTCCAGACAGTGATACCCTCTAATGGGAGCTCACTGTTTGTACTTAAGTCCAAATGAAGCAGAACTGAATTAAAAAAAAAAAAAAAAAAAAAAAAAAAAAAAAAAAAAACTTATCATCAAAAAAAAAAAGGAAAAGTTAACACTGAGTCTCAAAGACAAATAAATCTTGGCTAACCACCAAGACCATGTTTCTGAAGTTCCACAGAAGCTGAATTAGCAAAAGAACAAAACCTGGTAGGAGTCAGACTCTATTTCTCTTGTGCAGGGAACAAGCACATCTCTCTCTGCTGAAAGGACAATATACAGCCCTTAATTCTACATTGCAGTTAATGTTTTTAATGCAAATGAAACAGAAAAATTCACTTCTGATGGGCAGGTCTGATTGGGAATTTCCTTAAGTACCTTTCACTGAGCCTGTCATTTGAATCAGTGTTTGATTGATTATGCACTTCAATTTCAGCTGAAACCAAGGGCATTTAGTGAGTCAGACAGAAGGATCTGTCTGTTGGTTGTTTAAAGCACAGTCAACATAACTGAACACGTTAAACTCACAGCATTGCACAGGTTCAGACTAAATCCAAACACGCTTCACGTTCCCCTTCGGGATTTTTTCTCTCCCTGCCTGCACAGCCACTCTCCCCTCCTCTTCATGACTGTTAACGCAGATTAAAGAACTTCACACACAGAAGAACAGAACACTATGGGCTGAAAAAGGTTTCAGTAGAATGCTTTCCACATCTTGTTCCCCCCCCCAAATTAAAATTAACTCAAGTCTATTTGCAGTTTCTACAATGCTCATGTCAACTGCTAGATCTCTGACTTTGCAAAGCTGGCACATAGGTACACGCCTGGAAGGTTCTGCTGAATGTGAAACTGACAAACATATGCTTATCAATATTAATTCTTTTGCAGATATAAAACATGAATTTGTTAGCATAATCTAGCGTTTAACACAATGTCTAGCCCCCCATGACTGCCACAAATCCATATGTCTTAAACCCAGATACGGAAGGAAGCTGAAAGGATTCAGCCAAGATGTAAACATTAATTTCCTTCTGAGTTGGGCTAAGCCACGAGGAGATGACAGTGGCTGATTTGGCACTAGGCCTCCTACCCGCGGAGCTGCCTGAATTGGAGGAAGTGTCCAGAAGGTGACATATGGTCTGTACACTGGATATACATCACGTCATCTCTTGAACCATGACCAACTTCCTTCCAATTATAGGTTATATAAGCACTGGGCAGGGGGAGAAAAGATCCTGTGCATAAAATATCCCTTTTTAACACTGCTGACACCATCTCTATTGGAAAAGGAATGAGATCTTCCTTTTGCTGGC
The DNA here is from genome assembly GCA_013396935.1 of Baryphthengus martii. NCBI lineage: Eukaryota > Metazoa > Chordata > Aves > Coraciiformes > Momotidae > Baryphthengus > Baryphthengus martii. The sequence goes on from VWZK01021446.1 coordinate 16,731, forward strand.
CAGGAAGCTCTAATAGGCTTCTAGTAGGACCAGTGCTGTTTAACATCTTTGTTGGTGACACAGAAAGGGTGATCAAGTGCACCCTCAGCAAGTCTGCAGCTGACACCGAGTTGCGTGGTGTGGTTGACAATGCTAGAGGGAAGGGATGCCATCCAGAGGGACCCTGACAGGCTGAAGAGGTGGGCCACTGCCAACTTCATGAAGTTCAACAAGACCAAGTGCAAGGTCCTGCACTTGGGTCGGGACAAACCCAAGCACAAATACAGGCTGGGTGGAGTATGGCTTGAAAGCAGTCTGGAGGAGAAGGACCTGGGAGCGTCAGTCAATGAAAAGCTCAACGTGATGAGCCAGCAACGTGTGAGTGCAGACCAAAAAGCCCCAACAGTATCCCGGGCTCCATCCAAAGACAAAGGAGTGGATTCTGCCTTTCTATTCTGCTCTGGTGAGACCCCACCAGGAGTACCGTGTCCAGCTCTGGAGCTCCCAACACAAGAAGGACATGGATCTGTTGGCACAAGGCCGGAGGAGTTCATGATGATGATCCAAGGGCTGGAACCCCTCTGCTGTGAGGCCAGGCTGAGAAAGCTGGGTTTGTTCAGCCTGGAGAAGGTTCCAGGAAGACCTTCTTGCACCCTTCCAGTATCCAAAGCGGGCTTACAGGAAAGCAGGGGAGGGGCCGCTTACAAGGGCTTGTAGTGGTAGGACGAGGCGTAACAACTTTGAACTGAAAGAGGGGAGATTTAGATTACACATTAGGAAGTTCTTCACTATGAGGCTGGTGAGACACTGGAACACGTTGCCAAGGAAAGTTGTGGATGCCCCATCCCTGGAAGTGTTCAAGACCAGGTTGTTTGGAGCTTTGTGCAGCCTGGGCTAGTGAGAGGTGTCCCTGCCCATGGCTAGGGGCTTGGAAATAGATGATCTTTAAGGTCCACTCCAACCCAAACCACTCTGTGATTCTAACGCAGAGGCTGCCGTGGCTACAGAGCTGCACATTCACTACTAACAGTTCCTTACAGCAGGGCTTGATAAAATGTATAGCAAAGTACAAAACCAAGCTGGGCTCCATGCTAGGGGACAGTCTTGTTTTCCTAGTGGTGCTTCCAGACCCCTAGAAAATACAGGAAGTTTAGGGTGATGGTTCTGATCCTGTACGGGCTCACAACAACCTTGCAAATGATTGAGAATGATGGAAGCTCCATTTCTCCGCAGGTTAAAAGAAACAGGAGCAAACTGTTTTTACAGGAATGATCTGTTAAAAGCATTAGTTTGATCTCAGAGCACTGCAGGGGAGCCGTGGATTTAGCACCAAATCAACAGGACCGAGATGGTGGCAGAACCACCGAGGGATCAAAGCGTTTCCACGGGTGACACTTGCTCTCAGAACAGGAACATGATCCCAAGCAAGTTGTAACTCCCACCCAGTTCATCAAAATCATACTCAAAACCCTCTAGTTAAAGCCTGGAAAGTGCTGGAGTCAGTGGCACTCACTTTGAGAGTTTAATGGCAGTTTTGATACTTCTTTTTGCTGAAAATATTCTAGCATTAACGCTACAGGTTATTTCCCACGGTCAGAATAAGGATCACACATTATCTAATGCCGAAAAATCCAGTTAGTAATTATTTCGCTAGTTGAACAATACATTTTTACAGTAAAAATAAAGATGTTAATCTGAGATATTTTGAAAAAGGAGAATATGGAATATAAAGCTAGACTGAATTCTTAGAAACAATGAATCTGACCTTGGAATATGTTTTGCTGTCGTGAGTAGTACTAACCAAAATGCAGGTAAATACAAAAAAGAAAATACTCCTCTGAATAACCAGCTAATTAAGTACTTCAAAAATCTTACATTATGCTTATAACCAAGATGGAGAAGAGACCTATTCTAGAAAACTATTCAGGGAAAGTTATCTTTGCCTTTTTACCACCGTTCTGCACTGATTTTGCATTGGAAGGAATGAAGGATATTCCTCTTGAATTAACCATCAGCTTCAATTCACAGGAACTTTCAAGAAATCCAGACATTCACCTTTCAAACCAGTCTTCACAATGTCCTCCTACTGCACCGGTCACATTACTCACTACACACTCTAGGCAACAAGGGCTGTTTCAGGTAGTCTACCTGTTTACCTGGGTTGCTCTTCTAGACAAAGCCAGTGTGTCTGCAGACAACATTATTTTTTAAACAGATGATTTTTTAAATAGTTCATGCGTAGTTCAATCCACGACAAAAATTATAAATAAATAAACAAATAATCCTGCTGGCTTCTGCGGTCTTCAAAAATCCCCACTCTTCTGGAAATACATTTTATTTCGCTCTCCTGGCACTGTGGAAGTTCTCAGTGGAGATTTGGACAACCAGCACTAAAGAAAGAAACCTCTGTCCCTGCAGCCCTGTGGCTAGGCCCACCTTTCTGCCCCTCCTGCGGCAGCACGGATCCAGCTCTTAACCCCGCACGGTGTCAGGGGTGGCTATTAATAAAACAGGCGACCTTTTCAAATTCCTTCCTTCGGCTCTGTGAGCTGCTGTGCGCTCCTGGGTCACGTTTTATCTCTGTTAGGGTAGCAAATAGAGACCGCTCCTGGAACAGGGCTGCGTTTGATGCGGCGGCTGGGCATCGGCAGACCCGCTTCTTGCCGTAAGAATTTACAACTTAAGCAGGAGAGAAGGAGAGGGATTTGTCATCCCCTTTAAGAGAGAGCAGGAATTGTAATTCAGAGGTGAAGTATGATAGCACGCAACTTGCTCGGCTTGCAAACATGCACTAGGATGCAAACCCAGGGCAACGAGGGTCCATTCTGTTGACATGTCTGGGAGTCCTGAGGGGACAGTCAGCCACTCAGTATGAGAAACTCATCCTTAGACAGGGCATGGATCACCCCTAACATCTGCCAGCAGTTTGATCTGTGGATGTAAGTGTCACGATACTACCACAGGCAGTGCTGACATGGGCAGGGGGCTCAAGTGCTGAGGCCAAAAGGGTATTTAAGCATCTTTCTCCTCTTGAAGTTTTGGGAGTTAAATGAAAATCCTTGTTTGGCTCTTAGCTGCAATGACTTGTCGAAGGCGACAATTCAGATAAGCACTTACAGTGAGATCTTAAACTCAAATGAAACTTGGGGCTGGCTTGGGAGTGGTTTTGGCCTGAACACTGCACAGCCCGTGGGAAACTGCAGCCACCCATGACCCATGAGCCCCACTATCCTGGCACGAGTCTAAAAACAGCCCCCTGGCTGAAGGCAGTGATCCATGCTTTTCCTGCTCGCATGCCCAAACATGCCATGAGCACAGGTGATGTGCTTTAAAAAGTATCACTACTTAGCACTAATTAATGCCTGACAAGGTTTCCATCCTCCACAACACACTGCCAAGACAAAACCATGTAACTCCTGGAATCACAGAATGGTGGGGGTTGGAAGGGACCTCTGGAGATGATCGAGTCCAAGCCGCCTGCCAGAGGAGGATCACCCAAGGCAGGCCACACAGCAACAGAGCCAGGGTGGGTTGGAAAGTCTCTAATGAAGGTGACTCCACAGCCTCTCTGGGCAGCCTGGTCCAGGCTCTGTCAACCTCACAGGAAAGAAGTTTTTCCTCCTGCTGAGGTGGAACTTCCTGGGTTCCTGTTTGTGCCCATTGCCACTTGTCCTATCCCAGGGCACCACTGAAAAGAGCCTGGCCCCTTCTACTTGACACCCACCCTTCAGACATTTGTAAACATGAATAAGATCCCCCCTCAGTCTTCTCTTCTCCAGACTAAACAGCTCCAGTTCTCTCAGCCTTTCCACATAAGAGAGATGCTCCAGTCCCTTCATCATCCCCATAGCCTCCCTTGGACTCCTTCCAGTATTTCCCTGTCCCTCTTGAATTGAGGAGCCCAGAAATGGACACAATCCTCCAGGTGTAGCCTTACTAGGGCAGGGTTGAGGGAGAGGAGAACTTCCCCATTCACATTTGCTGTATTCCACCTACTTCCAGTGCTCATTTCTCTCTAACATGCAACCACCAGTACAGCTGCCTTTCCACTGTCTGGAAAGTTTTGGATATTTATCATTAGTCTTTGGTGATGGTGTTGACCTTTTGCTAGAGAGCCTGCAATATGTTATTTATTTAAACAGCAGAGTACAGTCACCCAGTTGTGTTTTTTCTTTGAAAACCTAAAATGGGGAACACAGAGGGGTAGTTTATCCACAGCCTATTGTTAATCTCCAACACGGGGAGTTGTGACAGCATCTCGCCTACGGGATCCAGTGCTCTACAAGAAGGCATTAAAGAAATGTCTTGAGAGGGAGAGACATCCCTAGGAGAGCTCTCCTCTGAGGAGTGGAGCACAGCATGGCACTTAACCAGAACAGGTGTGGTTTTTTCAGAACATTTATTTATTTAGATTTCACTTTAAATCAGCTTTTTTTTTTTTTTTTTTTCTTTCAGGTGTAAGCAGCAGCTCAGAAGTTTGTGCGTGGGGTTTTTTTCACGCAGTGTGGGTAGGAAGGTATGTGGGAACTGCAATTCAATCACTTTAAACCACATGAAGCTGAAGCTTGAAAGGAAAAAATAATAAATGGTTCAGATTGTCAGGCTCAGTGCATTTCTCAATCAATTAAAGCTTATTTTAGCATCAGGGCAGTTTATTTTTAAAAAGTTCTCCCGGCACTCCAATGCTTTCATGTCACTGCGTAGCTAGAAAGGTCTTGCTGGGAACAGATTACTCTTGGTAAAGCATTTTCTGAACTGCATTTTTAGTTTCTGACAAATAACAATAAATAAGATCCACATGAGTGAACAGCAGCAACAAAATAGCTTGTGGCAGTGAGACAGTATGGCTTTGGACCTGGGTAGAAGAATATAAATCTGGGACTCAAACACAGTAAAAACGTGGTGGTTTGGGCTCAGAGTCTACAAATGTATCCTTCAACGCACCTAACTTTCAATTGTGATTCAACATGTTGGGACAATAAACAGTGAGAAGCCACCAGTGAAGACATTCTCACATGAGATAGTTGGGTTTTTTTTCACAATCAGTTTAAAATTAAATATCGTGATCTGGATGTTGGATCTTCATTTTGTGATGTTATCTCGGTTCTTATTTCACAGATGTGGATGAAACAGGAGCAGCCAAATCAGTATTCCTCTTTTGCAACCCATGCAGCAGCTAAGAAAATGAACCACAGTGCCAGATTCACACTGAAAGTTTCACACGTCTAAAAGTTGGCTAATTTACAAGGAAAGCTCTTCCCTGATCTGACCACAGAAGTCGTAACTAGTACTGTTTCTGTGTCCTTGCAGTCTATGACAGTAGCTGGAAACAAAAAGAGCAGTGCTGTGAATTCACCTCTATTGGAATCACGGACAAAATATTTGCTTAATAAAAGGGGCAATAATGACACTAAGTTCTCAATTATTTTTTTACTGTGGGAAAGACAAAGACATTATGGAGGACATATTCTATATGGTGCGTACTGTCATTATAAACTGATTAAACTTTTGCTCTAAGGTTTAACAGATAAGGAAATTAAAAGTTGAAAGTGTGTATGAAGAGTGTCCCTTACTCCCTTTTTAATTTACAGCTTTCTAGCCTCCCACTTTCTCTTGCTTTTCCTTCTTCAGGCCTGGAGCCAACACTTACCATACACCACCCAGGGTAGAGGTTTTCCATTCACTTTTCCCAACTGGAAAAATGCAGGATAACACATACAAAGCAATAGGGAACTCAAGGCCTTTCAGCGCAGCAAGGAACTACGGCACAGTCATCAAATTCCCTCTGAGAGCTCGTGTTCAGGTGCCCTGGATACTGCAACAGGTTTGGCTTGGAAATCCAAGGAAGCTGTAGTTCAGATCTATACACACAGCACCCACCTGGAAGGGAAGGGAAGGACACACCTGCTTCCTTCAGCATTGCTCCTTCCAGTTGATGAAGCAGAGGAATTATCTGGCACTGCAAACAGGTGGTTTCGTGATCAACGTTGTGCTGTGGCGCATGATCTCAGTTCAGATGGTCACCAACTCCACAGGATACAGATCTTGCTCTGGGCTAAACACCTGGTAAATCCCTGCAAGCTCTGACCTGTCCTACATCAAGCAGGTCCTGACTTAGAATGTTAAACACATACTTGAACTCACCAGCTGCTACCAGCACATCATCCATCCCTAAAATATGCAGGAAAGCCATTAACTCTGGGTTTCATGTCTGCTGCCCTTCCTTGCCACCCCTACTTGCCCACCAAGACATGGCTGTGCTCCAGAACTCACATGTTCCTGTTGAAAGTGCTATCTTCCCAGCAGCCAGTGAGAAGTTACAGAGCTACAAGAAAGTTACAGTTCAGCAATATCCAAACAACAGCTCCAAGTGCTTCACACTCCACTGGTTTTAATAAGTTATTAATATTCAAAATAAGAGATTCAATTAAAAAATCATTATCTATTCCCTAGTTTGCTATTTTTTTGCAGAACTATCCAGTCCTTTTTTTAACATGAAACCTTAAACCTCCTCCCAGCAGGCCAAGAAGCCAAGTTTGTCCTTATCCTCATCCCAGGGGAGACAACAGCCCTAACTATCATTTGCTAATTAGGAGGGGGGTTAGGCTCAGCTAGGCTTTCTTCATGACTACAGGCAGAGCTACAACACCATGCTGAGACCTCCAAGCTGGCTTGGAAAGGCCAGACAGCACTTTTGTGAAACCATGGCTGCTTCCAGCACTTGAACTGTGATTTCTACACGGTGTGGCGGAGTCACCTCCCGCTTACGACACCTCACCTCACACTCCATATGCCGTGCAGATGAGTGTCTCTACCCTCCTCAGCAACTATTTCGTCATTTCTGAACTGACAATTTCTTGGCCTTGCAGGTGTATTGCAGGACAACGGTATGAAGATTTCCACTTATTGTGTAAGGCAGAAAAAAACCCTTCTGCCCTTTAACGTAGAAGAACAGGATCCACTTGACTGGGCACAGGGTTCAGCTCCCCAGTTCAAGAGAGACAAGGAACCTGCTGGAGTCCAGCAGAGACTGGGAAGCTCCTGAGGGGCCTGGAGCATCTGCGTGGCCAGGAAAGGCTGAGAGCCCTGGGGCTGTTCAGCTGCAGAAGAGCAGCCCCAGAGGGGAGCTCAGCAAGAGCTAAATTACAAGAGGCTGGGGCCAGACTCTGCTCAGTGGTGCCCAATGCCAGGACAAGGGGCACCAGGCACCAACTGGAAGCCAGGAGGTTCCCTCAGAGCAGGAGGAGAAAGTTCTTTGGTGGTAGGGGGCTGGAGCCTAGCCCAGGCTGCCCAGAGAGCTTGTGGAGTCTCCTTCTCCAGAGAGATTCCAAAGGCACCTGGACACTGCGCTGCTGGGCCCCCTGCTCTGGGTGTCCCTGCTGGAGCAGGGGGGTGGCACCAGAGGTGCTCCAGAAGTTCCTTCTAATCCCTACCAGTCTGTGATTCTGTGAAGTGCTGCCATCCTGACCTACTCACTATGCCCCAGGATCCTCTGGTTCAGACAGACAAGTATCATACACAGCTCATGGGAACCAATAAATCTAAGTATTAACAGCACTAAACACAGAAGTACCTGACTCCCACTGTAAATGTATGTGCCTACAGCCTACCAAAACACCCCATGCAGTTAGCTGAGATTTAGTCAATACGCTCCATGGACACTAGCAGTTATTTTCATCCTAAGGGAAATTTCTAACCTATGTCAAATGAATCACATCCTAAAAACGCCTTTGTCTTTCCTCACTATAATGGGAGCTTGGGATGACCAGTTCAGTTGCAGGTTATCTCCATGACTGGATGCCTAACTGCTGATAAGAGGGACAAGTGTGAAAACACTATGAAAATAAGTTGAAGTTAATGCCAAGTAAATAACATAAGGAAGTGAGCTAAAAATGTTTCCCCTTTAGTATTTAATCCGCTGAAAGAGCCTGCCTGAGTTTCAGTGAAACTGTCACAGAAACTCACATTTCCTGCAGCCCCCCGCCACTGTAGGGGGACAAAACTACAGAACTTCCCCTCGTTTTCCAGTAATATTCCAGTCCTATTTTTTTTTTTTTCTCTCTCATAGCTCCTGTAGATGATCATCAGCAAATGAATAAAACATACTTTCATGCGAAGGAAACAACATGTGCCAGCTTTGCTGCTGGCGGTCTGTCCACATGACTAGCCCTCCCCTTTGCTAACCCGTCTTCCTACATCTACTATTAACCCTCCTCTCACCATCAAAAGGGAGGCAAGGCAAATCTGGGGAGCTGTGGTACTTCTTCCTCCAAGTAACATTCAAAAAAAGTCTGGGGTGAGGGGAGTGGGAGGTGTTACCTTTCCAGATAATATAAAAAAAAAATAAAAATCAGATGCTTTCAAATACTATTTCTCCTAGAAGTGAAAGAATTTAAAAAACAGTAAAAATGAAACAATTTGAAACTAATAAAAGGAAATGCTCAGTTGTACAGCACATAGCTTTTAGAAGCCTCTGGCACACGGCACAGCGCTTACTGAGATTCAAAAACTCCTTTGACGAGCCGTGCAAAGGCTTAGAGCATCGACAGCTTCCCAGATCATGTACAAACACCCCAGAATCGCCATGTGAGCCACTCAAAACTTCCCAGCTAGGCTATTCTGCAGTCACCTGTCAGGAAGGTTGGAAAGAGCAACAGCTTGCATGACCTGAAGCATTTATTATTCAACATTCCCTTATTTTCACGCCCTTGGCTAAGATGCCTGACCTCCAGGTTGCCGTGTAAGGGTGGCAGGGAATGGTGACAGGAATATGAAATGAAAAACAAAAAAAAATACTCCTGTTTGCATCATTTGGACCCTGGATGAAAACTTCAGAGTGAAACCAGAGAAGCTAGGGATTGTTAAGAGACTCTGTCCTGTTTTTTAGGTTAGATTTCATCCTTTGGTCATTCCACTTGGCTGCAGACTGAATACCACCTGCTAAGGCAATAACAAACCCAGCTTACGGAGGCTACAGTTCCATGTACACTGCTTTATTTGCTACGGATGCTTCAGGAAAAGGAACTGAAATGTCTGCAAAAGAAATCTTCACTTGCTGCACCATCTGAAGGTTAGCAGAGAAACCCTCGAACAAGCAGCTAACGAAGTGGGTAAATGCCAGATTTCACTTGAGTTGTGCCAGGGACGTATTTGGCCATGTATTTTTCATTTGTACATCCCCCATAAAGTTGAATCATCGGGCAAACTCTGCTTAATCAGAACCTAAGACAGTACATGCTTAAATCAATGGGAGGCAATCTCAATTTCCACAGGAGGAAGTAGAATCTAAATCACTTTATTATCAATTCAGACTCCTTTTTTTTTATTGTTGTTGTTCTCACGGCAAAATCTACTGCATGAGCAGCTTTAACCTACCCCTGATACCACTGGTAATAGAGATGTTAATCCAGCAACTGGCTGAGCACCCACAAGCTCTTCTAAAGCCCTAGGACAGGCTTAGAGCAGTCTTGGGAACTATCCAATATCATACCGGACTGATATGTAGAATAGCTATTTCAAGTTCCCCCCCCCCGCCACATTTGTTACCATGACGCACAAAAACAAAAAAAAAAAAAGAAAAAAGGCACTAACTAATTATTTTAATTGCACTTTCTGTAGTACTTCTCATGGGGCCTGGACTGCAGCTGCCTCAGCTTGATCTGATCCGTCTGGGGATGGAAAGCTATTATAAAATGTGTTTTCCCCAGAGTGAACAGGACTTTCTGCTGCAGCTGTCTCTATGGAGGTGGGGGAGCTACTGGAAACAGGTGTGTGGCACATAAATGATCCTTGGTTTGAAACCATCTAATGGACTCCAGCAGAAAAGCTTCAATCAACTCCACAGGATCAAAACCAGACTAATTCCCACCTCCCTTGTTTGTTTTTTTTTTTTGCGGAGAGGAAAACACACAATGATTACTTTTAAAAGAACAAACACCTTTATGGGGCTGATGTCTTGGAAAGGTACTTCTAGCCTTCCAACAAGAAAATATTGGGGAAAATACTGCAAATTTTTGGAACAGTTGTGCTCTTGCAGGCAAAGAATTATCTGCAATAAGATTAAGATCACTTATGGAAAAATACGCTGTTAGGAATGAAGTGAAGGAAAACACCCCCACAGAAACCTGATTAATCAAGCACAATCGGGAGCAAGCAGAGAGACTGTGTTCTTCAGGAGAATTTTTTTAGTGCAGATGAGTTTTTGCTTGGCTCCAAGTGACATTGTTATGTTTTCCTTACTCCCATTCCTGTTCCAGACCCTGTCAAGGGCCCCGTTGGTGCCCCAAATTTCACATGTCTCGACTTACTTTGCTTGGGCTCCAATCTTTTACAGATGCTTGGTGACAAGCAAGAGGGAAGGTAACTGGGATCTTCATTGGTTCCAACTAGGCTATTTCTGCTGAAAATTCACATTTCCCCCTGAAAATCCTGCTTACGTTAAAGCTGAGCTGCATCAGTACAACAGGCACCGAGCTGGGTATAAGGCATTCCCAGGAGCTGGGCAGACCATGCTCTCCAGAGAATCTGTGGTAAGATAACCTCCTGAACGTGCTACCTCTTTGTGACCAACACTTTTGGGGTGAAATTTCCCCACCTCGCCATTAGAATTTGAAGTGGATAACACTCCTTCTCCACATTTGATGTTAGGGAGTTAACTTTTTTTCCTCCCTATGTTATTTTAGCTCCTCTTCTGAACAGATGTGCCCAGAAAAAAAAGAGCTTTGGGAAACATTTCTGTTTTATCACTAAACAAATTCTGACAAGTCGAACATCCAAAGTACCACAGCTCCCTTCCCCTCTCTGACCTCTGCCTCCCAGCTTGGGGAGGCTGTCAAAGGCCTTTTCTCCTCCCTCGTGTTTTCTGAGTCTGCAGCCTGGTCTGCACACTGTGTTACCGCTTGCACGCTATCCTGGGGCAACACAGCATCTCCTGACTCTGGAAGAGACCAAAATACAAAATTTTGGGCACAGAAAGGGTTTTCTTGACTCTCTTGTATCCGTGCAATTGCTTAATGAAAGTGCAGCACCTGGTCTAACGGGCCCTAATTAAAAAACAAACACAAAAAAAACACAGAAAATACCACCTTCTGAAACATTTCCAACGAGCTGTTGCAGGCTATGCTATTTTATGAAAATGTTCAAGGTGTGCCAAGACAGAGTGGGTTTTTCTAATGGCTGAAAACAACACAAAGCTGCAGTATTACAGGTACTACCACCTGGCCAAAGCTGGTATTACTAATGGAAAAAGCAAACCTGTCCTGCTCTCAGCTCTTCCTCTTTGCTGCTGCATTGCTCCTTCTCTTGCACAGCATTATAGTGTTTGCATGGATGCACTGTGACAGTTAATCCAGTTTAGACTAAACCTGACAGAAAAAGAATTTACAAGGTTAGTTTTCACATGGATCAGCTTCCGAGTCCAGACTCACTGCACAAGCACACAAACACTCCCCCCAAAAACAGGAGAGGGGCTGCTACACCAGTCATGAGCAGGGAAGCTGTAGATGAAAGGGTGAAAAGAGCAGACTCTTTTGGCAGCTCTGCTGGCTTTTGTCAGCTGAAAATGTTTGCAAAATGATGGCCTCAATAAGTGACTTGTGGCGTTCTCAAACAAGCCCTCCTGAAATCTCTGGACAACATCGTACCACGTCTCCCTGTTTTTGCAGAGCACAGGCTGATTTCCCAACAAACCCAGTCTGCTCAAGTAGGCAGGAGGATAAAGACATGTCACACAAGTGGCCAGGACAAAAAAAGCCTAAGAGCCATGTGGAGATCGGGGATTTTCACCGCAGGAGAGCTATGGCCTCACTGTGTAACCTTGGGAGAGGCACTCGGCCTCGATTTGCCTCAGCTGGAAAGCCAGCAGGAAAGGAGATGTGGGTGCACAGGCCTGACAGCGTGATGCTGGGGCTGAGCTGGATGTTGTGTGGCCGAGCTGGATGTCAGGCAGCTTCTCGTGGGCAATTACATACAAAATCACCAACAGCGATGCAAGAAAGCTCCAGGCGTCTTCACCAGATTTCGCTGGCCGCTAATCCAGCAGACGGCTGCTAATGGCATCTGATGGCTTTCTCTGTGCTGCAGCCGTTTAAGGCCAGTTTGGAGGACACTGAAGGACACAAACTCTTCTGTGTTTTACAGTGTGAGATTCAGGCAAAACAGTAACTGCGAGTTTCAGAGAATGAGCTCTCAAAAGGACAATAAACTAACTCAATGTGAATTTTATTTTTTAAGTCTCCACCCACGAGCTGAAACGAAATAAACTCTTGAAGAGCAAAGATCTCTGATGATAAAAAAAAATAAAAAATATCACCTAGTGAGAGGGGACGGAGAATTCATCCATGACACTTCCATTTAGAACGACGCTCTGATTAGGGTGGGTTATTACGGTTTGTTCCTTCCCAGCAAAGAAAACAGACACATCATTCCTTGCCTGGTTTGAAAAGGACTCACACGGCAGCCTAGAGCCACCGACTTCAACTAGTGCTCAAGTGTTGCCCTTGAGTGGGTAACAGCTCTTTCTTGGGGTCTAGAGAGCCGACTGTCAAGTGCAAAAAGAACAAAAATAGCCAAGCTACTGAGCGAGGCAAGGAGTCTGCCTATCTTGACGCTTAGGCAGCTTCTTTCAGCCTGAAGGAAAGAGTTAATCCAACTGGGAAAGTATGGTGACCATCACCACACAGGTTAGTTAGCAAAGAGATGTGTCTTCCCTGTAGTTGAAGACAGTGATGACGAAATTGTGTCACTCAGAATGTGTACCACTGCATGCCTTCCTGTTTGTCCCCAGAAGGGATCACGCTAGAACCTCAGTAAGATCCCTCCTGCCCTGCATACGGAAAACTCTGAGGGAGGAGGCGTAAGAAGCTGGGAGAGTACCTGGAAGCTAGAGGCACCAGCTAAATGGCATGAATCAGCCAAAGTGAGAAATCCTCCATCCTGTGGAACACCTCCAATACAGGTCTAGGTTTGGAACAGTGACTCAGCTCAGTCCAGATCTCTTAAAAAAAATGGAAACGCATTTTAAAACACCTAAAAATTGGAGGGGTTTATTAGAGACTAGTGAAAGTCTGGAGGGAAAGCTAACCAGCTTGTATAGCAAGTGAGTCAAAAGCAATTTTTCATTTGGCTTGCAGTCAAAAGAAGATCCAAATGATGTACTGAATCCTACCTCCAGAAGTGTGTGGGACAGCAGTGTAGCTGAGAGCAAGATCTGATTGGGAAAAAAGAGAGTCCACTGGCCACTTGGACCCCTGCTGCAAGCATTCCTGATTAACCACAGCTGATGGTTTTAGAACAGTAGGTCTGAGGATTAAAGTATTATGCAGGCTGAAAACACTGCGGTCACATCTCTAAAATTACTTTACTCTGTATGATTTAATACTCTGCACACTCTTAGGATCAGTTCTTAGGTCCTCATTCACTCACGGGAACCTCCACCCGACATCTAGATGATGTTCTGGGTTACTCACTCTCAGAGGCTTTCGTAAGAGATTCTGCCTCCGACTCTGCTTTGTCATATTTTCTCATTTCTACTCCTCAAATCCTACCTTAATGGTTTCCCTGGGAACCAATGAACGTCCCACACGCAGATCAAGGAGAACTACAAGCCCTATTTTTTCTTTAAACAGATAATTCTTAAATCAAAATAGGAATGCAATGTCCACTTGCTCAAATATCTTAACTGTAAACAACATACCAGACTATCAGACCACCTTCTGGCAAACAAAATTGCGTAAGAACGTACCCAGGTCCTACAGTTCATGATCTAAACGTCCTCTCTTTAAATGTCCAACTGCCAGAGTTTAAGCACTAGGCTGCTTTACCAGTGGGTTGTTGCTCTGTTTACTGCAAATAATAGAAACTAAATCTTCTGGGTGTCACATTATACAGAAAGGGGGCAGGGAGGGAAAGAGGTCTATTATAGTAGAAGTGGCAAATAAAAGTCTGATTAATGCTCAGTTTTGATAGCATTAATTACACATTTATTAAGGACATACATTGTGGGCTTTCTGTACTGAAACTAAAAAAAATAATTAAATCCAGCTTCCCTTCTGAAGGAAACTTGCGCCAGCTTTTGCTATGGGCCTGCTCAGAACGTGTGTGTGTGATGTGTAAAATACAGAATTCATTGACTGAATATCAGCTCTCTCACCGACAGACGTCTGGAAGAGCTGTCCAGCAGAGTGCTCTATATCCATTAGGTGAAAACAGACATCTCCAGAAATGTTTCATTACTTTTTAAGACAGACAGACACACAAATCCGTCACTGGGTGTTCTTCTCTCTCCCCATTGACTACAGAAAGTGCTTAAATGACTAGCTTAGATGAAAGCTATAGCTTCTTTACAACTAAAAATAATTGAGATTAACCATAGAATCACCAAATGATTTGGGTTGGAAGGGACCTTTAAAGGTCATCTAGTTGGGGATGATTCGAGAGCTGGAGCACCTCTCCTACAAGGGCAGGCTGAGGGAGTTTGAGTTCTTCAGCCTGGAGAAGAGAAGTCTCTGGGGAGGCCTCATCCAGTATTTGAAGGGGGCCTACAAGAAAGCTTGGGAGGGACTTTTTACAAGGGCTTGTAGTGATAGGAGGAGGGGTAATGGCTTCAAACTGGGAGAGGAGAGATTTAGATTAGAAATTAGGAAGAAGTTCTTCATCATAAGAGCAGTGACACACTGGAAGAGGTTGCCCAGGGAAGCTATGGATGCACCAGCACTGGATGGGCTCAAGACCAGCTTGGACGGGGCTTTGAGCAACCCGCTCTAGTGGGAGGTGTCCCTGCTCACGGAAGGGGTGTTGCAATGAGATGATCTTTAAGGTCCCTTCAAACCCAAACCATTCTATGATTCTATGATAGTCCAACCCCCCTGCAGGGAGCAGGGACATCTGCAACTAGAGCAGGTTGCTCAGAGCCCCAGCCAATCTCTCCTGGAATGGGACCAGGGATAGGGCAGCGACCACCTCTTGGGGCAACCTGGGCCAGGCTCCAACCACCATCAGCATAAAAAATTTCTTCCTTCCATGTAGTTTAAATCTCCCTTCTTTTAGTTTAGAATCATCACTCCTTGTCCTGTTGCAGCAGCTTACACAACTAGAAAAGAGCAGATATATACATACATACATATATATATACACATATGGCTGTAGGAAATACGTTGCAGCCTCCTAAATCATTGTGCCAGGGTTCACCTCAGTCTTCCTCCACCTTTATAGCCTGGTGGCTGGGCTGAGCTCAGTCCTCTGGTGAGTGAACTCCCATTCCTGTGACCTGCAAGCTGGCTTGATGCCCACAGCACACATTTATCTGCAGAAAGCTTTGTCCCCAAGCCACAGGCAGTTTAAGGAATCCCGAGACAGAGTGACTTGCTCAAGAACCTATCATGTGGAAGTGGCAGGGCCAAGACTCCAACACCTCACATAGATCAAAGCCAATGTACAGATGACATTGTCACGCATCTAAAACACACCCCTTCCTACTTACATCTTTGTTTTTATCTCTTTCCTCTTTAAAAAAGCATTCTAGCTGTTACTGGTAGGGAGAAAAACAAAGGAAGAATGATGTTTTCATCTAAATGTCATCACTGAATTTAAATGTTATCATCTAAAATTTCATCATCACTCAAAAATTCCTGGAAGAATGGAGAAGTATCAAGCTGGAACTGGAAGGAATGGGAAACACAGATGGATGGACCGGGAGCATCAATACTGGCCAAATACTCTCTGGTAATGTAATGGGAACTAAGTTCAGGGTGAGATACCTGCCCAGCTCAAACTGTGAGATCCTGTGGCTAGAGCAAGGCCTACTCTGAAACTGCAACAAGTTGTTTGTGACCTTCTCCAGTGAAGTTTCGAGTATCTCCAAGGATGGAGACTCCACAAGGTTTCTTAGCAGCCTCGTGTGACATTTGAATGAATGCTCCCAGAAGCCCTCTTTATAATTTTTTATTAAATTTTTTTTAATAAATTTGTTTTGAAATTCTACAGAGAATTAGTAATTTGTCTCAGGATAGATCTTCTTTCTTCTCTCTGTATGTCATGCTGCCAAAAATTAATCAACAATAAAAAAAATCATGTAAAGAAATAATCTGCTGCATGGCCCAGAAAATCCGACGAGTTTTGAGGTCTAGGACCACAAGTCAATTGCTTTCACTCCGAACTAAAACAATTTCTGTTTTTTCTTTGTCAGATAATGAAAAGCATTGCAAGTGGGACTCTTTTACCTTACTAATAACACTTCTCATTCTGTTCTAAGCCAGAAAAGATGTCAAAGTCTTAGATGAAAAGCAACAGGGGCCACGCTACCTTTGCTGAGCTCAAACTGTTTTTCAAGAAACAACATTCCTGTGGATAACTGCAATATAAAACATAGCAGTATTTTGGGGTTTCATCATTAAGGCTACAAACTTCTTGCAAAATAGATCTACTGAAGGAGAGAGATACCTACAGCATCCTCAGTCTGCTCTTTGAAACTGAGAAGGAATCACTTGAAAAGAGGAGACATCAGGTAATACTTGAAGGGCTACAAAACACCGAATGCTTGCCAGGATCACGTGGAACAAACTGTCCCTTCAACAAAGACCACGATGCACAATTCCTACATGTGAAATCACGTAGGAGATACTGACGGGAGCAGTAGCAAAACAGAACTGATAACTGAGCCCATCGTTCTCACGTTGCCAGTAGGCCAACAGCTCTTTCCTTCTCAGATCTCAAGTCAGGATATATATAACTGAGTTCACAAATTGGAACTGCTGATTTGCCCGGGGTTATAGGTCCAAAAAAGAGGCATTTTGCTAAAACCACACAGAGAGCTAAGAATGCAGAAATACTGTCAGTGTTTAAACTTGTCACACAGAAAGATGCTCAACTATCCCAGCATTAAAGGGCAAAGGTAGTCAGGCGAAATTTCACTTCAGAGCTTGTACAGCTCTTTCTGTTCCGGAAAAAGAGAGCTAAAGCTCCTCAGTGGGTTTCTATTCTCATTGGGAAGGCCCAGAGACGTTGAGATTTTTAATAAGCAATTTATCTTGTACTAACTAAAGCTAACTTGCCTAATAGAAACTGTATTGACAGTCATAAGCAATAAATTTTAATATTTTACAACAATCCTTTTCACATGTTAATAGTAAGAATCACATTCTCGAGAGTTTTGTAAGGCAAACGCGTCCTAATTCTTTGGGGAATTGTTGGAAAGTTGATAAATCAGTGCTATAACTGATGACGATGAGCAAACACAATGAAAACTCATCTGCTTAGTCTGTGAGTCTGAGTCCCATCAGACTCTGCAATACTTGCAGCTCCCTGACCTGCAACACCTCCTTTGACACCTTCTTTCCCAAAAATGAACTCATTACATCTTGAGTTTGTCACTTTCAGTGACCAAACAAGCCTCCCATATCCCAGTTTAAAAATATTTTGCAAATAAAAGCTGGGTCTGAAAAGGAATTAGAGGTAAAATTAGCAAACTGACATTTCCAGAATTCAATTAAAAAAAAGGGTTATTCTAATTAAATCCAATTGTCAAAGCTCTAGACAGGCTTGAGCTCTAAAAGCTATCTGGCAACTTTACAGCAACTTCAGGTTGTCCCTTCCTTCATGCGTGGCTCCCTGAGTACCATCCAGAGTATTTCTTGTCTCTGAGTCCGAGAAGGAACAGTTGACCAATTTAGTGAGACAGACCATCTTCCATTTTTCCAAGTCTCCTTTTCCACGTAAATCCTGCAGATCAGACACTCCCGGGTGCATCTCCTTCATCACATTTAGTACAGTCGGTGATGGACCTACAAATATCACACAATCTTTTAATGAAAATTGCCTGGATCTCGGGCAACTGAGTATTTTCAAAGTGCTTCTACGTCCTTTGAGAAAAGATGCTATGCAAATGCAGTTACTGACTACTCCTGTTTTCTCACTTTTCCTGACAGGTAAAGACCGCAGTTTTTCAATACTTTAGAAATACTTGTGCCTGAAATACAGACTTCTAAAAATAAGTTAGTATTACAGTAAATAGAATAACAGCCAAGAACAAAAACACTCTGCAAAAGCAGATGTTTACTTTGCACAACTTACACGAATTGATGTCTGGAGGAAACCAACACCGGTGGTCAAAAACACTTGTAGTCTTTAAGTACCTTAGTTAAAAATAGTTGCAGTCTTCTAAAACCTCAATGCATTCACACATTAACGTGCTTTAGAAATCTCAGAATTATTCTAGAAAGAGGTTAAGATGCTTCTGTACAATGATTCTAAACCATGCTTATTTTGGCCCTGTTCCTTACAAAATTCGGGTCATTTCCCANTTTCCTGTGATGTTTCAGCACTTTTCAAAACCTTGCATGTAATTAGAACGTGTAATGTCAGAGAGGTGCAGTGCTGCGAGCAGCCAGCCCTGGATATGATGGGAAGACTCATTACCGCAATCTCTCAACATATTGGTGGGCAGTGGATAAGATCAGATCTTAGACAAGAGATGTACTTGGAAACAGGAAATAAGATCTTAAATCTTTCCTCAGGGGCAGAGCCAATGTCACATTCTTAGGGTCAGATGCTACGATACAGGTTCTCACCCGCACACGAGATGATCCGTGTTGCTGTTTAGTTTAACGGGGTCCTGTATGACCTGCAGCCTCAGCAAATGCCCTGATTACTCATCCCTAAAACTCATGCTCGTGCTCAAATGACTGCTCGTTTGATTAACTTGGCAGCATCTGCACAATGCTCAAATACTATTTAGGTAGCACAGGAAAAAAAAACAACCCACCTTGCAACCCCAGAGAAGTCAAACTGAGGCAAATAATATCTAAGTCAGATTTAATGGGACTTAATTTGACTTCTGATTTGTTTACACTTCATCATAACAGTTTCCACTATGATCCCTCTTTATTTCCTACTTCTGTAATTCCACACCACTCTCTTATCATAGGAAACAATTAACAGTTAAATACTCCCAAGATTTTTTGGCAACTACGTTCAGTGCAGGTGTGAACAGCTTGTTAACAAGTCTAAAGGAAGCAATCTAAAACACAAATGAAGTTCAGCAGCTAATTGCAAGTGATCTTTAGCGTGTCATGGCCCCTCCCACAATGCATATGCATCCTACAGATGTCCCATGCCTGCCTCTGAACTCGTTTTCTTCCACACCAATGTATTTCACTTAAACAAACAAATGATCGTTTGAAAACTGATTCTTTTGTGTTTGGAGTCGAACCACAATTTGTTAACAAAGCTTTCAGATTAATGCAGATCACCGTGCAGCTAGAGTTCCTACACAGGTCTGCAAAACCGCATCCGAAACATGCCGCAGAGAGAAGAGCACGCACCATCCTCAAGAAATCCATCCAGACCAGGAGAGCAGCAGCAGCAACCAGACGCTTTCCAATCAAATCTCCCCTTGTTTTACCGGGATTACTTATTTACCTTCCATACGTGCTGCGGCTGCCCTCCTGTTATGCCAGATAACCCCCATTCTCTCTGTCTCTCCTTCACTGCCACTGACGGACTCCTGCTTCTTTCGCTCTTCGCGTCGCGGGATGTTCCCCTCTTTCACCTCTTCTCAGCGTCGAGCCAGACCCAGTCTTCACCTCAGCATCACAGACAGCTTCCACCAATGCTGCCTTTCAGTTTCCTCCTGATGTCGAACCGCAGCTCAGCCCACGAAAACCACCCCCTGCCTTGGCCCTTGCAGCAGGAGCTGGAAAGCCCTCAGGTGCTCCAGACTTCGCAAAGGGTGCCTGGCGGGACGCGGCGGTTTTATTCACTCCGTACTTTATGTTCTCATTTCTTTTGCAGCAGTTCTCTCTTACGTGAGAAGAAGCAGCTGCTTGTATTGGGGGGAAACTCTTTCTTGAGCTAAATCTTTGCCCTTCCTGGAAACAGCCCTTCCAGTGACTCCAGTGGCACTGAAATCCCCCCGAGTCAATAACACTCCTCTCAGGTGCCTTTCTACTATTAAGCTTTATTTTTGTATCTAAAAGAAGTGTTCCAACCGTCTTTGAAAAGGTTTATTTCCTTAAAATCTGAACAAGATTCTAACCCTCTGTAGTTAGAATTAATGCAACTTTTTAGAGGTCTGACTGCTGAAAAGCAAAAAAAAAAACAAAACACCAAAACAAGAGGCAGAAGGTTCACTTCCTGCACAATTTTGAGTTAAACACTGAATCTGCAGCTTAATCCTGCAAACTGTCTTATGAGACACTTGACTCAAAACACTGACCTGTCTGGGGTCATTCATTTGAGTACAGTGATGACACAAAATAGGTTAAAATTTGCAGAACCTGGGCTATTAGATTAACAGCTAATTGAGGCCAGGACTGCCTACTGCTGTTTGTTTTACACACAGCACAAAGCAGCTTTCTGCTCCTGCTACAAGCCTCCAGGTACATCTCTGGTGAGACTGAACGATAACAACAGATTGCTGATGACATCTGGAACAATGACCCTGCCTTACCGACTCTCCGTCACATTTTAACACCTCAAATCAGACTTGAAGTTTTAAATCTGGACAAATGTGAGGGTTGGGTTAGATACACTCACAGAGAGAAGATAATGGGCAAGAAGTTACATTGGGGGACTTCACTTCTAGAACAATTTGCCACCTCTGTAATTCTGTTATAATTTATCAGTTTACTTGACACAGCTGCTTAGAAAGTGCTTTCCCCAGGCTCGGAGCAACTCATCCTGTTTAAAACACACCACCACTAAATCTGGATTTTAAACCAGTGAAGTTAATGACCATACCACACTCCAACTCTCCCACTGGTAGACCCAAACCAGACAGGTTTGCAGGATCCCCCAGGAGAAAAGGACATAGAAGGGATAAAATGCTTCTCTACCGCCCAGATACGCACTTGATGGAGAGGAGTTGGTGGTCCCAGCAGCTCAGAGCCCTACAGTTTATGAGAATGTTTCTCAAAACTTCTCATGAAGGGGCTGGGTTTTATCAGAATTATGAAGATTTGCAACATATATTTCTCCCTGTGTTTTTACTCCTTCCTGTGTTTACACTTACAGGAACCTGACTTTGTCCTTTATTTACCACCATCACCACCACCAGGTAACAGTGGGCCAGCAGTAAGTGAATAGAAGGGATTATAAACTCCCTGAGGTAACATTCCTGATTTTTTTCAGAATTTGATTTCCTCCCACAGAAAAGGCAAGAAAAAGGAAAGGGAGACCAGCATTTTCATCAGATCCCAGAGATAAGGAGAAATGGCAAGTTCAGGCTAAGTATCTCAAGAGTGATTATTCACAGAGAGAAGCAAAGCAGATTGAGAGACATCATTGTTAAAACTCCTGTAAAGGTGCATGCACAGGCTACGGAAGAGATGTGGTGCCTAGGAGCAGGGCACAAGAGTGCACCCTCAGCAAGTCTGCAGATGACACCAACCTGAGTGGTGCAGTCAACACGCGTGAGGAACAGGATCCATCTGGAGGGAACTGGACAGGCTTCAGTGGTGGGCTCGTGTGAACCTCCTGAGGCTCAATCAGGCCAAGGCCAAGGTCTTGCTCCTGGATTGGGGCAAACACTGGGATCAGCCCAGGCTGAGGGTGAAGGGCTGGAGAGAGCCCTGCAGAGAAGGACTTGGGGCTGCTGGGGGAATGAGAAGCTGGAGAGGAACTAGCCCCCTGTGCTCGCAGCCCAAGAGCCACCGGCCCCCTGGGTCCTGCATCCCCAGCAGCGTGGGCAGCAGGGGCAGGGGGGGATCCTGTCCCTCTGCTCCCAGGGCTCTGGGGAGACCCCCCCTGCAGGGCTGGCTCCAGCTCAGGAGTCCTCATCCCAGGAGAGACAGAGAGCTGTTGGAGCAGGGCCAGAGGAGCCCCAGCAATGGTGGGAGGGCTGGAACCCTCTGCTGGGAGGCCAGGCTGAGAGAGTTGGGCTTGGTCAGCCTGGAGAAGAGAAGGCTCCAGGGAGACCTTCTGGGGGCCTTTCAGGGCTTCAAGGGGCCTGTCAGAAAGATGGGGAGGAGCTCTTTGTCGAGGAGTGGAGTGAAAATACAAGGAGTAATGGTTTTAAACTGAAAAGGGGTAGATTTAGAGGAGGTATTAGGAAGAAGTTCTCCACTGTGAGGGTGGTGAGAGCCTGGCCCAGGTTTCGCAGAGACATGGTGGGTGCCCCATCCCTGGCCCCATCCCAGGGGAGGTTGGATGGGGCTCTNAAAAGGAAAGGGAGACCAGCATTTTCATCAGATCCCAGAGATAAGGAGAAATGGCAAGTTCAGGCTAAGTATCTCAAGAGTGATTATTCACAGAGAGAAGCAAAGCAGATTGAGAGACATCATTGTTAAAACTCCTGTAAAGGTGCATGCACAGGCTACGGAAGAGATGTGGTGCCTAGGAGCAGGGCACAAGAGTGCACCCTCAGCAAGTCTGCAGATGACACCAACCTGAGTGGTGCAGTCAACACGCGTGAGGAACAGGATCCATCTGGAGGGAACTGGACAGGCTTCAGTGGTGGGCTCGTGTGAACCTCCTGAGGCTCAATCAGGCCAAGGCCAAGGTCTTGCTCCTGGATTGGGGCAAACACTGGGATCAGCCCAGGCTGAGGGTGAAGGGCTGGAGAGAGCCCTGCAGAGNTAAAACCTCAATGCATTCACACATTAACGTGCTTTAGAAATCTCAGAATTATTCTAGAAAGAGGTTAAGATGCTTCTGTACAATGATTCTAAACCATGCTTATTTTGGCCCTGTTCCTTACAAAATTCGGGTCATTTCCCAGCAAAAATCAAATTGCCTGGTAGCTGTTAATTTAAACTACTACACCTAATTACTCCATCAGATGTGTCATCCTGATAATCCGTGAAAAAAAGTCTTTCAAGAAGGTAGTTACGTACGTAAGCAACCTGGCCTTCTGCTTAGAGACAGGGTGCAANTTCAAACCACCATTCTGTTGCTTGATTCTATGATTCTAAGGGTGAGGTCCTACTGCTTCCAAGGGGTATTGTTATCAACACAGCAGTGTCCGTTCTTACCCTTAGAAAACCTTGCTACCTTCTTTTGCTCTGGTTATGGAGCACTACCCTGACCACAGAGAAAAACATTAAAACATGAAACACAAAAAAGCTCAACAGATGGAGAGTGCCAATAGAGCACGTACTTGCTGGGAAAGCAAGAAGATGCTGCCATTTTTCTATTGATGTCACAAACGACATAAATGCTGTCTGCTCTGCTCAACATTTGTGAATTAAGAGAAAGTATTTTGTGTAGAACATGATAATGCCCAGCTCATTGGAGCAGTACATAGAGGCGTCACCAGCAGCCCCTGCTGATAACCGATCTGATGAAGGCTCTGCGTGCCACTGCCAGGTCACGCCAGGTGATGCTCCCAAGTCACTGCCTGGAAGCACAACTCAGATTCCACTCTATAAAAGAATCTGCAATAATTGTTTTTGCATCTGCTGTGAGTCAGTTTGAGTTAGTTCACATTACTTTGCATTTTCAGCTTCTGAGGACAACAGACAAGGGGAAGATGAGGCAAGGAAAGAGAAGGAAAGGAAGAAGAGAGAGAAAGAGACACAGGCAGTTTTAGGAACGTAGTGAACCTAGGTTGCAAACTGTTTGGAGACCATGATGGGGGAAATGGTGTAGAAATACCTTCAGTGCTCCGTGTGCAGGGAACCTTGTAAGGGGTTAATTTTGCTCTAGAGGATTTTGTGCAGATAGAAATCATAGAGGTCAAAAGCCTAACAGGATTTTCAGGAAGGACTGGACAACGCAAATGCCCACAGTTACGTTAGAGATAATAGCTCTAGAGATAGTAATGATACGTCCTAGGAGACATAAAACCCCTTCCAGCTTCAGAATAGAAGCCAGCCATCAAACTGCTTATGATTACAGACAAACTTCCTGCATGGTCTTATTTCAAAACTGCCAAGTACCTGAGATTTATGTCTTTTGCCTGAGAAACAAGCAACCGGCTCACTCAGAACGTGTATTGTACACTGACCTGATACTGAAACAAATATAAATACTTCTACCTTGTGCTGTCATCTCTGATTACACTTGTATCTGAAGCCTTTCACTGGATTCCACACACATGAAGACCCTGGAGATGTGAAGCTTGCCGTGCAGTCCAAGCCACGCCTGGCCAAGCATAGGGGAGCAAGGCAATAGGAACTGGGGTTTTGCTAAAAATTCTACATCATCAATGTCCTGAAGAGTGCACTGAGGAACTTAAAAAATAAATTCTGAAACACAATACTTTCCATGCAGTCACCTCCAAGGCTAGAAAGGAAGTCCTGAGGCCAAGCCAACTGCAGCTCAGCATTACCGCAAGGGCACAAAAATTGGCTGAGCACCAGCACTTTATCCTTTGGGGCAGCTACCAGTTCAAGATGGGGAGAGATACCTTCTCCTGGAATTCCAGCATCCTAAAAATCTCCTTTTAGGTGACTGAAGCCAAGCCTAAGTAATCTCTTCAACATTATAAAGCTGGTTCAGACAAATAGTAAGGAAATTTTTCATACCTTTTCTCTTGTTTCTTCTGGGGTTCTCTCTGAAGTGGGACCTGATCTAACAGGTAGTTTTGAAGATGGAGGAGCACTCTTTACCTAGGTACAAACAGCATAGTTGATTATACATTGGAACGAATGTATTTGCCAGAGGAGATGAGAGAATGAAAATTCACAGTCAGAGCTGGCTGTTTCCAACAGCCAAGCACAACAGTAGCCCACCACAATCCTTGCCTTACTGCACCCCATTGTATTTCCACCTGGAAAGACATATGGCACTGCCTAAGAAAAAAAGTCTTCCTTTTTTTGGATGTTAATGTAATTTCCCGGCTTTAAAAGCATTTGATTACGAAACACACTCAGGCCAAGGATAAAAAAAATAAAAGTTCCTAATTGTTCCCACTAATGATAAAAACGGGTCCATTAACCTGTTGGCATTATAACCAAACAAAAACTTGAAGGAATGGCTTGGATTCTATTTTGTCTCAGGCATCACTGACAGAATTGTCTGCTTTGCAGAAACCTGATGCCTCACAGTGACGTCAGGGGCACTAATGGGTAACAAAGTTTATTTTTGAGCTCTCAGGGAGCACTGAGGGAGAGAGACACTGCTAAAATCATCTTTCTGCTTGTAAAATTAAAAATACAGCTTGGTAAGGGACTGACCATGAACAAATGTTCAGCACCACAACAGACAGATGCCTTTATCCCTGGTCACAGTCAGTTTTTACAATGCCCTTTTTTACTGTGAAGACATTTGTCATTATAGCAAACTGCTCATGACTGCTGCTAGGTGAGAGAAGAAGCTACATTAGAAGATGTGAGTCTCTGGAAGAATGAGAGATTATAGAAAAAGCTCTTGTAACTATCCTATCATCACTCAGATAAGCAGAAATACTTAACAGCGGTGTTATTGTAGTGGTAATGCTTTTCACATCCCCACAGTAGCTCTAAGAGAGTTATATTGGTTCACTTCTGCTTGAAGAGAGCTATATTGAGTCACCTTTTAAAAAAATTTTTTAAAGTGCCTAAGGCTGATTATTACAAGCCTCACCACAGTTGTGGTATGAGAGGAAAACGGTGAAATTCCTGATTTTCCTCAACAGCCTGGATTAATGTGATCATTGTAGGGGGTTGTTCCCCCCCATTTAGTGAGGGTGCCCTTCCTCTGACCATCTCATACTGTGCCTTAGCCCTCTGATAACCATTGCCTCAAAGGGGCACACCTGCCTTGGCAGGCTGTAGCCAGGGATAAAGTTTGAACATCCCTGGCAGCTGATCCAACTGGGCTTTCACAGAATCATAGAGTGTTAGGGATTGGAAGGGACCTCTGGAGATCAGTGAGTCCAACCCCCCTGCCAGAGCAGGATCACCCAAGGCAGGCCACACAGGAACCGATCCAGAGGGGTTTGGAAAGTCTCCAGAGAAGGAGACTCCCCCACCTCTCTGGGCAGCCTGTTCCAGGCTCTGTCACCCTCACAGGAAAGAAGTTTCTCGTCATGTTGAGGTGGAACCTTCCGTGTTCCAGCTTATACCCGTTATTCCTTGTCCTATTACTGGGCACCACAGAAAAGAGCCTGGCCCCTTCCACTTGACCCCCACCCCTCAGATATTTATAGACATGAATAAGATCCCTTCTCTTCTCCAGACTAAACAGCCCCAGTTCTCTCAGCCTTTCCTCCCTCACAGGAGAGATGTTCCAGTCCCTTCATCATCCTTGTAGCCTCTGTTGGACTCCCTCCAGTAGACCCCTGTCTCTCTTGAATTAGGGGGCCCAAAGCTGGATACAGTACTCCTTTGAAGTGTCAACTCCTCCACCCCACATTTAAAAGTGGGGGTTTAGCAAGGAAGGAACCTGGCTGTTGGGTCTGGCTCAAGCTGGGTGCTTTCAGCCTTCATCTGCTTGCTTCCTGAGTAATAAAGAAGCAGAGATTCCTTACAGACTTCAAAGCCTGTACATGGGGGTTCACTGAGGCTGCTCCTTCCTCACAGAGCTTCTTGAAATTGTTGTTACTTCCGCATCGGCTTTGCTCAGGCCAGACGTAACTGCATTGCCACTCAGCCTGTGCCATTCTTTTCAATCCATTACAAAACATATCCCACTCCCAGCTGAACAGATGTGGCCTTTTCGGTGCAATCTGGCAGATGTTCTCAATGTAGCAAAGTTAACAGAAAGCCGAGTGGTAGCTCTTATTTAATTCACTGTAGAAAATCTGCCTGCATTCTTCCTGGAGCAGAAAAACACTTCATTCCTTGTGCTTCTCCTTTTCATTCTGTTTTACAACCAGAAGTGAATGAGCACAGCGACTAAACTTTCTTGAATCTTTGATGAAACAAAACTACTTCCACATCCGTATCGCCATATTCAATATTGTAACTTTAAATAATCATAAGATGTAATGTCATAATAAATTCTGATAAGGTAGGGAAGCATTACTCATTTCATTCACAAGCAGGGACCTCGTGGCAAAGAGATTCTCTAATTTTTCAGCAACGTCTTTCATGGAGTGAGGTGCCTTATTTATGAGAACGACTCTCAACTGAACGACTTTGGCTCAGTTATGCCCTTGTTCATTTAGTAAAAGTAGGCAAGAAAAGGTGTTTCTTAGTACAAATGGATCTCATGATCCATTTCAAATTTACACGTATCCGGCTTTGCAAAACGCTCGTTTTTACAGCTTGGGTTTTCAGAAACAGTCATTTTAGTCCAAACTGTTTCAAACCAATGACAGCAGCAATCTCACAGATTTAAGGTGAAGAGACTAAAGGCAACAGAGAGACAGTACTCTTGAAAATCATATGCGCTGCTTTCATGTGTTAGTATCAACACTGGATATTCTTGCAACCCATCCAGAGAAGGAGCACAGATAATACAGCGTGGCACATTCTATAGGTCATTCAGTCACAGCAAATCACAGGCAACCCAAAAAGGCTGAAATGCCTTCCTGAAGCGCCTGTCTCTCTTCATTGCTAAATAAGGCCCCCAGTGCAGATATCTCCATTAAATGTCTAACATTTTGTGAGATGGATCCAGGCAAAATCTGAAGAGATTGCTTAACTAAGCCAGTGCATAATTAAAAAAAAAAGGAAAACAAGAAAAAGTTGCAAAATAAATCATCAGTTTTCTGATGAAAAGTTTTAAAGGAACTGCATGCTGTTAGCAAAAAGCCTATGTGGGAAAGAAAAGTTCAAGTCACGCTTAATATATGACTATATGCCCTTGATTATCTGAATTTCAAGATGAAATTAAGTTTAGTGGGTTAGTCAAGGGTTCAAACTCACAGGCTGCTTGAGATGAGAGGTTATAAAGTTAGAAAAAAACAAACCAAAACCACAATGGCAACAAATTAAGGAAACCTGCAGCTTTTAGAACGATGCTACCCTGCAAAAGCTGGTAGTGAAATTATTCACTGCCTTTCAAAGACTGTTATACCATATAGCTTCAGCTCACAACTAATAGGATTTTCTTTTCACAGTCTTTAAAATCAAACATTTTAGACTTTTTTATGCTCTTTACAAGATTTTCTGGCATCAGTAGCACAGATTTTCTAACACTGTCGGGTACCTTTTTGCTGCCATAAGCACATCCATCACCGGCTTTTATCCACATAGAAATATTGTACAGCAGAAGACTGACAGCACTGTTTTGAGATAAATGGTCCACTGCTTCTGTGATGAAAAAATCTTCAGGAATGGTCTCTGTTAGTGGTCTGAAACTATATGAATCATCAGTTGTAAAGAAACAGTTGCCCCATCAAGCATCTTACAAGAGTGAAAGCTTTTCTTGTAGAGTGACTTAGCAATAAAGTTCCTTTTTTTTTTTTCCCTTCTCTTGCATCATGACTAAAAATCGGGATCCAAGTAGAAAATCTACTGAAATATGGATAAACCTCTGCTCTTCAGAGCATCCTCTCAGAAGTGTTTATGGTAGGTTTAGAGAAGTGCAATTGGTAGATAAAACCAACTAGGCTACAGACTGGTCTCAGGCAACTGCAGTGTCTTAACAGTACTAATACTGCAAATGAGAAGATATTCTAGGCAATACACTGGAACAACACACAAATAAGACCCTGGATTTAAAGAACAAGTCGAGATGTTGGCTAAGGTGGTGCCATTCTTATCCAGGCAGGGTTAAAACTTGAACTGTTCTGAGGGAAGTCCTATATACAAGCAGGCAAAGGCAGGCTTGAGCTCTTCACGTGCACTCAGAACTCTCAAAATTCAAAGGAACACTGTCATGGAAGCTTTACAGTAATGACAGTGGAGTGACACCCCTGAATTAACACACTCCCTGAGGAAAAAAAACAGATGTTATTAGCTCAAAACCAGGCCAAATGGGTTATCTGGCTTTCAGGTCAGAGCTGCCTCCTGCTTGGCCAACTTGCAGAAGGATAGCCAGAGAAAGCCCTGCCTGTCCACACAAGTCCCTGCACAAAAACCACCTTTGGTAACACCCATCCTCTAAACCACTGAATATTATCAAAATTAATCTGCATAGACAATGGGGCCATTTGGCTCAGTTCCAGCCAGGGAAAAACAAGTAATCCGTGCACTACAAAGCAAACCACATCTATCTGAAACAAACAGAAAGCAGAATCCAGACCAAAGTGCATCAGGCACTACCTAGGAAAAAAACTTACGCACACATGTGAGTGAATCCAGAGCAAAAGAGGGTAAGTGAAAATGGATTAAAAACTCTGAGAGCAGGAATTGGCTCCTCCTGTTCCATCACAGCTTCTCCTGATGCACAGAACTGCACTGAACACAGAACAATTAATTTTATTACTTACATAAAACCATTTTAGATTCTCTGAGGCATATCAGAATGTACGAAAACAAACCTACAAATTTAAGCCAGGACAGAAGGCAGGTACAAAAATAATGTATCACTTCAATCTCACTTATGCCCTTAAAACGTTTCCTGAATGGCACACAGCCCTTAGGCTGAGCTGTTTCGATAGGCACAACTTCCATTCTTCAGGCAGAATTTAGCTGACACTACTGATTGGTTTTGCTGAAGATACAACCAGAAGGGGTATAGTACAGCACTCTCCATATCCACAGATGAAGATGATGCTGTGGAGGAGAGATTGTGGCCAGTAATTGCCCCAGAAATATGAAACAAGGCTGTGCTCTTAGTTAAAAAAGATGTGGGAAGAGGAATGGTTAGCACCCGTAAGAAGATTTTTGTAGGTAGTGTAAAGGTTGAAAGATACATTCTGTAAGAGTTGTCATTTTTAAATGGAAAGGAGGTCATACAGAGAATAAAATACCCATGAAGATAGCAAGCCAGTAAACACCAAGGGTGTTTTTTTTCCCCAGGGAGCC
Organism: Baryphthengus martii; assembly: GCA_013396935.1. Classification (NCBI taxonomy): domain Eukaryota; kingdom Metazoa; phylum Chordata; class Aves; order Coraciiformes; family Momotidae; genus Baryphthengus; species Baryphthengus martii. The sequence continues at coordinate 46,481 of VWZK01021446.1, forward strand.
TGTTAATTTGGAAACTTTTCAGCAGTTTATAAGGTTTGTTTTCCTCCACAGACTGGCATAAACTGGAACGAAATAAAAGAGGAAAATAAAGTTAATTTCGATTATATTTATAGGATAATGGCTAAGCACCAGCTGTGCAAAATGTTCTAAAATTGTGTGCGTGCATGCAGGCAGGCACAAGGAAAAGCTGGTTTTGTGAACAGCCATCAAGTCTTCAGAAAGAACTCTCCAAGTTGACAGAGAACTCTGCAGAGAGCTGAAGTTCAGTCTGCGTAAGGAAGCCCGTACAAGCTCTTCAGAACAGAAGAACAGTGCCTTTCCTCTGTCGTGACACAACCAGCTTGATTAAAGGAAGCTATCTGTGTCTGCTTCACAACTCCTGCAAGACGCACTAAAAGAAAAATAAACATTTGGGTAGAAAAAGCTCACCAGCGAAGTATCTGGTGAACATTTCCTCTTGTTCTTGGGAAAGAGATGAATAAAACCAGCATGTGTAAAGTCAGAGGGCCTGACTGGCAAGAAGGTCTCAGCCTTTTTCTTTCTTTGCCAAGCAAAGGACTTTAGTCAAATAGATTATTTTGTTTCGAATACAGGTACTGACAAGGCAGCAAACACCTTGAGCTTACAGCATATTCAGTGTGAGCCACAGAATCATTTAGGTTGGAAAAGACTCTTAGGAGCATCAGCTCCAACAGAGAAGTTGCTAAACATCTCGCTGAAGAAGATCTGGAGCTCTCAGATCCAGCTTTTTTTTCTGTTATAGTACTGCTTTGAGGAGTATGGTGCAACTAATATTTGCTCTTTAATAAAGCAAGTAATGCCTTTGAGGCAATGTGAAATTCTGCACTTCTGCTAGCCATTTATGACCAGTGAAATTGCTGTGTAATAATAAAAAAAAAACAAACCTGCAGGAAAGAATTTTCTAATCACATGCCAACTTTCTGCTCCCTCCTGACTTGCTCTTGCTATTTTGATATCTTAAATGGATTTGATTGTATTAAACTTTATCTAATTGAGTAAAATCCAGCAAGCTCTCCTTGGGCAGCAGCTCTGTTGAAAGTATTTTTCCACACCTGAGGCTGGAAGCAGTTTCTGAAAAAGTCCATTAATGCTGTATGGCTGATATATGGCCATTTATTCTATCCATAGTGCTTTATATACAATAGAATTGTAGACTTGTAAGTCACTTAAGTTGGAAGAAACCTTTAAGATCATCAAGTTCAACCATTAACTCAGCACCACTAAGCCCTGTCCCTCAGCACCACAGCTCCAAGGCTTGGAAACCCCTCCAGGGATCACTGGGACTCCACCGTTACCCTGGGCAGTCTGGGAAAGCCCTTCACAACCCTTTCAGGCAAGATTTTTTTTCCCAATATCCAACCTAAACCTCCCCTGGTGCAACTTCAGGCTCTTGCCTTTTACTGCTTGTTACTTGAGTTTTACCCATAACAACCACAGGCACTGGATGAAGCTCTCATCTTTTAAAAACTTCCAAGGCTGGTGACTTTTGCATAATAGTTTGGTCTGTTATTGTTCTTTCCTGATCTCCAGTTCTTAGGAAGTATTACTGTACAAATTTTCCCTTAGCTCGATCCCAGAAGTTGGTGCTTTCAGTGAAGACATTCACATTCTCACTCCACGCATGACAATTTGATTACCTAATATTCCTGAAAGACATTCTGGGGTGAAAGTCTGTATTAAAAATGTGAATCACTGTTATTAGTGAGAGAGTTATTTTTAAGAGGATGATCTGCCGCCTTCGCGTTTCAACACGGAAACGATCAGTCATTTAACCTGTTTTTAAAAGCAGCTAGTAAGGGGTGCTGCCATCGAGCCTGCCTACCTGCTCAAAGCCAAACCATCCTCAGAGGGAAAACCTGCCGCGGCTGTCCTCCGAGCAGCCGAGCGAGGAACCACGGCGGCCGCCTCGGCTTCTCCCCCGCCGCGCCGACTGGCTAAGGGGAAGGGGCCGGGCTCCATCTAACGACGCCCTGAGAGCTGGCAGAGCCCGGACGAGCGGCGGCGAGGCAGCGCGATGGCCGGAGCCGGGACTCTCTTCCCTCTCCACACAGCGCTAACTTGGGAGCTCACGGCCGCGGGAGAGTTAACGAAACCAAGGACACCGTAAAGCCACCGTGGTGGCGGCCAACCTGCCACCGCCTCCCTGTTCCCTCCCGGGGATCCCGTCCCCTCCCGCTACCCCGGGAGCCGCCGCCCTCTGAGGGACGCGGGAGACCCTTGACGATGGCTGGAGGATAGGGGGGAAGGGGTCATGGCGGCATTAAGGGCTCGGGTCACCGTGAGGAAAGAGCTCCGGGGACGCTCGCAGCGGGAGCGGGCAGCTCACCTCCGGGGAAGGGTCGCAGCGGGAGCAAGCGGCGGCCAAGCAGGACAAGGACTCCCTCCTCCCCCGGGGAGGTCGAGGTCGTCCGCCCCTCTCCCACACCAAGGGCGCCGGCCAGGCAGCGGAGCGAGGAGGGGGGGGCAGCGAGCTGGGTGGGGAGGTGTTGCTGGAGCCCGGCGGCAGCTGATCTCGGCTGGTTCCCGCCTCCCGCAGCCCGGCTGAGGCGGCAGGTGGGATCCGGAGCCACCCGGCACCGCGGTGAGGGCTCCCAGGGAAAAGAGGCCAAGTCCCCGCCCCGCAGACCGGGCTCGGAGGAAGCCGGGCGCTGCCCGCGCCTTGCAGAGGGCAGGGGCCGGGGGCGCGGCCGCCATCTTTTTCGCCGTTGCTGCCAGGCGCAGCGGGTTGGGAGAGGGGCGGAGGGTCGGAGCAGCCCAGCCGGGGCGTGATACTTTTCGGGAGTTTCTCCTTGTTCTCTCTCAGCCCTGGGAGCTGGCTGAGGAGGGGGGAAAGCTGTTCCCGCCCTCCCGGTACTGCAGTGCCCGGTAACGCTGAGGGGTCCTAGCTGCGCCCCGTTCCGCCCGGCCGTGGGACTGAGGCACTTGCTGAGCTTAATTTGTTTGTATCCCCTCTATCCTCTTTTATTTATTAGAAGGCTGTCAGGTGCACGGGTAGGGAGGGTGTTGGTGTGTCTCTTTTTCTCCATTTGCAGGTATAGGGAGCGCACCTTGTTACGGATTTGGACGTTTCTGTACGTTTTGCCCACAGACGTGTGGTGAATTCTAAGTGTAAGCTTCGGAGTTAAATTCTGATCCTCAGTGTTTATGAAGATAAAAAACATTGCTTCCAGTGAAGCTTGGAAAAAGCGATACATATAGGGCGATAGGCTATGCATATATATATATATCTTGATAGGACAAGAGGAGACGGCCTCAAGTTACACCAGGGGAGGTTTAGGTTGGATATTAGGAAAAAAATCTTGCCTGAAAGGGTTGTGAAGGGCTGTCCCAGGCTGCCCAGGGCACGGCTGGAGTCCGCATGATCCCTGGAGGGGTTTCCAAGCCTTGGAGATGTGGTGCTGAGGGACAGGGGTTAGTGGTGCCCTGGCAGGGATGGGTTAACGGTTGAACTCGATTATCTGAAAGGTCTTCTCCAAACAAAACAATTCTGTGATTCTATATGTGTGAATGTATGTACTATACAGTGCTGACTGCACTAGTCTGGAGGAAGGATGGTCTGGCGTGAATCAGGTCAGCAAGCACTTCCCCAGGGAAATCAGTCTGTGAGAAACACTGCAGGGTATGTTGCCTTGTTTTGGTTTTAATTTGGTTTTCCCTTTAGCAAGCCTGCCCCATTCCTTTAAGCCTCTGCAGTTCTGGTGATGTGTTTCACCTGTGTTGAGTCTCTATTTATTCTAGTGAATCAAAATTTACCAGCCTGTTTCTGTGATAAGCAGGTGGTTGTACATGTTTGTATTTCTAGATAATTAATGCTGTTGGAATTCTTTTTTTTTTCCTAGTTCGTGTGATCTTTCATTGTGTAAGTATTATTGTTTACTGAAATACACTTTGTAGTTACCCAGCCAGCTTTGATAGGTATTTTCTCTTTTTTGTTGTTGTTTTTTGAATATGTCTTTCTGAACTGAAGCTATATAGAGGTTTGTTACAATAAGAATTTTAACATCTTGTAAGAGAAAGAGATGCCCTGCAGAAGAAGAGCCCTGCTGTGGAGGTGTTACTAAAGCCAGGGATAAGCAGCACTGCAGTGTGGGCTACCCAGATGATGTTATGTAGTGGGTAAAAAAAGCAAGGTTGTTGTCTGGCTATAGCGGCCATGAAACTCAAGGGGTTTGGCAAAAGTGATGTTCTGCTTGTAATAAGAGACTTTACAGATACTGCTTTCATTTCCTTAATTTTTTTTTTTTTGCTTGCTGTTGCACACGGAAGACCTTAACCCCTGTGCAGTGGGCGTTTCATAGCAAGGTAACTTTGATCCAGTTGCTGTATTTCACAGCAGGACAGACACTCTATAACAGCTCTTTAATGAAAAGCATTTTAAATTAAAATTACTGTTAATTTTTAATCTGACTTGGTGCTACCAGTTGCATTTATGACCCAAAAAGTTGTGCTGCCAGCGCCTCTCCCTGTTGCAGAGCAGCACATATGTTAAACTCTTGTTTCGGCGTTTGTGTAAATGAAGTGGTAAATAAAACGTTTGGAAGTGGGTAGCATTTATTAATACATAATCCTGAAGTTCCTGCCAGAAGGCCTGGTAGGACATTAATATTAATGCTTCAACTGAGCTCTTTATCTTTGTTAATATACTATATTTTATTAACAAGCTAATTAGCAGGAACTTAAGAATGGTTTACCCAGTTATATAAATAAGAACAGCTGCTGTGCCATAACAACGTGAATTAGAATGAGCCACCAGCGTTAAGCTCTTAAGAATACTCATTTAGGCCAAATGCTAATAAAGGAGTTGCCACTTACCTAAATGTGGCTGTCGGTATTACTTACCTGAAGGAGAGCTGGGCATGAAGCTTCCAGCCTGGCAAAAAGTACTGATGCAGTCATATCTGAGAGACAGGACCTTCACTTTCTGGGAGGGGATGCAATCTTAAAGTTGAGCAAAAAGATGGGAAGTTTGAATTAAATACGTTCACGTCGTTGCTGTTGGCTTGCTGTGAAAATTGTCAGCAGAGGGTTTGAGGTCACTTAGGGAGGCCTGCCTCTTTACCTCCTTCACTGTGATGTATACTGGTGCAGAGTTTTGGGTCACATAGTCTCTCAAATCCCTTAAACCTGGTTGTAGGTTTCCCTTGTCTTTGTCCTTACACCGCAGGACTTCCTGACCTTTTTTCCTTATGCTTCTCTGCTGTCCTTCACCATGACTTGGTGGTTCTTTTCCATCTCAAATCCAAGTTGCTCCAGCTGCAATAGTAATTTATTAGTCACTTCTTGAAACACCGAGAAACTAAACCCATAAAACTGACATTTTGCATCCACATCTTGCACGATGGTCACTCGGTGAATCTGTGGTCGTTCTGCTTTTGTAGCAGTGGAGCACAATTATCCCAACTGGAGAGTAAGGCTCCATTGTTTTCAAGCACAATTTAAGGTTTTTACAACTCCAGTACCATCCGTTCTCAGATCGTACGAATAGCTTCAGCAGTCCGCAGGAGAACATCCAGTCCAGTTCAGAATGTGCTATCTGTGCTAGCTATATATTTATCAGAAGTAAATTCCACTTGTTCCATTGAAAAAGTGTATAAATAGGAAAAACAAAGAGCACATGGGTGTCCTTCTCAACACGTATTTACTTACGTTGTGAAATAAGTGTACATAGTACAGGTCTATCACTATGCTTAATTCTCACTAAGAATGCCAATTTATTTATTTATTGACAGCAAAATTGAAGCACATGGGTAATGGTAAGAGTAGGAAAGAAAAGTAGTGGTGCTGTTTTCTCTGAGTGGAAGAGAAAGAGAAGAAAGAAGTGTTACAAGATCTTAGGTGGTGCTGGAGCGAGGCCTTGAAGGCCAGGAAATCTTGTCACATGGTAGAAAAGAAATATCATTGTTTTTTATTAAATTGAAGAATAACCTAACAGAACAAATTCAGAAATGAAGTGCCTTCATTTGAGGTGGATCTCTGACAAAACCAAAGGCATGCTCTGAAAGTTTTCTTGTTTGAACTGAGTCTTCTCCAGCTAGGAAAAAAAAAACCAAAACAAACAAAAAACAGAGGTTGTTTGGTTCTTTCTTCTGTTGCAGACTTGGAGGTAGGAAAGGAAGTTTAAATGTAGGGAAGAGTGGGGAAATAATACATTTTCAAGGGAAGAGGTCAGGCTGCTGCTTAGCTTGGATATTTTTCATCTCTAAAAAGAAGCTGGCTATTTTAATTAGAAATATTCCTCTCTTTTGTTTTTGCAATGAGAACTATTTCCTGAAGAAAGTGTATAATGAGGTTGAACTGAAGGACCAAATTTAGCATGAGAATATGCAGTAATGAGATGTATCAAATTAGTCTGTTCATGTAAAGAAGACCCCTGTTTTTTGTCTCATACATATAAACATACTTTGAGTTGAGCTCGTTTGTTGTTTTTTTTTTAATTAATACCCTTGCAGGAAAGAAGGTTCCCTGTATTCAGACCCACTCATTGAGACTCAGACTGTGTTAGAAACCTTTTTTTGGTGTAGCGATAGAAATATGTGTTTCGTTATTTCTGTGTCATTTGCAACTCAAACACGGATGAGGAACCTACATAACTGTCTATTTATATTTTTCTTCGCTTGAGCAACTAGTACAAATTTTGCTGATGTGCTCTGTGACCTTTGTGTTTATTTAATACACCACATCTTTTTTTTTCTTTTTTTTTTTCCTCCCAGTTCTGTCTTTTTCCATGTCCCAGTGAAGCACTTCATGCATTAAAGGGATTTGCAAGAATAACCACGTTAACTGCACTCCTTTGACCCGACAGGTGACTCTCATTACAGAATGAGACAGGCCGAGATTAGCAAGATCTCATCCTCCTTTGATAAGTTGTCATGTGTTTAATGGGTAATTACCAGAGCTTCTGAGGGTCAAGGATTGGTTTATTGTCCTGCAGATTGAAGGAGGGGAATTGTTCTTAGAAAGAGATCGAAGAATTATGGAAATCAGAAAAACACTTTTTCTGGGATATCATTTGTGAGAGGGGCTCTAAAAATTTTGCACTTGGCTAATTAAAGCCTTTCAAGAAGTTTTTGACTGAGCTGGACCAGCAGTTTCTAAAGCTGGTCTGTTGGCTCCAGAAGAAGACCTGGCCTCTTCTGGAACCCAGGAAGAGTGGCTCACCTGAAAAGCCCTGGGAGATGGAGAGCAAGTGTGGGAAGAAGACTTGGCAAAGCGAGGGGCGGTGGTGGGAGGAGATGAGAGGAGAAGAGAAGGATGTGTGCAGAAGCTCTGATGATTGCTGCAGCTTGCAGTTGTGTGCGCTAACCCTCTGGTGACGCTTGGCGGGGATGAGCTGTTCCGTTTCCGCAGGTGGATTCTTCGTTTTTGTGGTAGTTGACATTCTGTGGTACCAAAGCTGAGCTCTATTTTAAGTTATGCCCCGGCACTTTGTACTTACAAAAACATGCTAAAAATGTGAACAACTATTTGTCATACTAAAAAGTGTGAACAACTGCACTTCTTCTTTAGATTGTGCATTTAATGACAAATAGTAACAATTTCATATTCCACATGGACATTGGTAAACTTTAAAAGAAAACAGTAGTGGGTTTTCTGTTTCTTTTTCTCCCCCATCCAGGTGAATTTCACAAGAAGTCCTGTGCTGGGAATATGTCTGTGCTTGCTCACGTCGATCACGGCAAATCAACCTTGGCAGACTCCTTGGTGTGTAAAGCGGGCGTTAACGCTTTGGCCAGAGACAGAAAAATGCAATCCACAGGCACACGGAAGGGCGAGCGAGAGAGATGGATCATAATCAAGTCTACGTAAGGGTTTGTTTGTGTCTTTCTTTCTCTTTTTTTTTTTTTTTTATATTTCTTTTTTGTGTGAAGACAGAAACATGGTTTGCATCTTGTCAGAGCTTTTTTAAGTTGACGTGTGACTCAAGCTGTGCACTTCGGAACAGAAGTTCACAGTCTCCTCAGTGCAATCTGGACAGCATTGGAGCAGAGCTTTAAGTGGCGCCATTCTTACCTGCTTCTCACTATGGAGAAAGATGCTTTCAGAGAGACTCTTAGTAGTAACCTTCGTTTCGTTGGATTGCTCCGCATTAATACCGTGTTCCACCAAGCCACTGAGTCTTGTTGCCTCTCTCTTTGGCATCGGCAATGACGACGTTAACAAGTTGTGAAGTCAAGCTCCAAATCATTTCAGAAGTGTCTGACAGTGGTATTATGCTGTGATGACGCTCTTGAGGTGTTGATTTTCAGTAAGAGTAAAAGTTAATTGCAGCCCAAGCAGGATTTTAGATCCTAAGAACTCTTGAAATTGAAATGTTGAAGTATTCTTGTGGTTTTTTTCCCATTGATTACATCAGGAAATACTGGCACTGTAATAGTTGCCTGACCAATGCAAATTTTAACACCAGCAAATTATGAAACGTTATTAACTTATTAAAATCAATTGTCTTCTCTTACGGGGCAATTTCTGTGTATCGTGAACTCTCAGACAATGGCTTGGCCTTCATCAAACAGTGTGGGGATGGTTCAGATTTTCTTAATAACTTAATTGACTCCTGGACATGTTGATTTCTCCTCTGAAGCTCCAGCAGCTCTCCACGTCACTGATAGACCTCTTGTTGTGGTGGACTGTGTTTCAGGTAAGCATGATTTCCTAGTTAGAAAGACCTCACTGTATTTTTTCTTCCACTTAAGAAAAAAACAAAAGTAAATCATGAGTGATGGAAGAAGCTTCTTTCTCTGAGAGTTTAACTTCTGCTGGTATGAATTCTGATTTACAGTCTTAGCCCATGGCCTTTCCCTTATCTTAGAGGATTATTTCTACTTTGTGTCCAACTTCTGGGTTGAATGTAGGGTAACTGAGAAAATAAAAGTCAGCCTTTTGGTAAAATCCTAGGGAGTGGAGCTGCCTGTCATTCTCCTCTTCCTTCAGTTAGGAAATGCAACTGAATAATGATGGTTTCAGGGAGCACCAAGGCTAACGCCAAATTCGCAGTTTGAATTTCCCAGTCACCGCTCTACACAAAGTAGATCAGAGAGCTCTCCTATATGGTAAAGAAAACCTTTAAAACTTTGCTGTGGTTGAAATCTTATTTTGGACAATAACCAGCCGTGATCTGAAACAGTTGTGCACGTTTATGGCAGTTCAGACCTCTGGCCAGCCTGAGGGAGCCATTCCTCACTCCCCTTCCACCCCCACTGTTTCATACTTTTTCTTTTGGGGTGATTATTTTTGACCACCAGCTGGGGAGAGAAAGCAACTAGGGAGAGAGGGGAGAATTCACAGAGGAGAGCATCCTCTAAGGGATACTTACTCACTGACAAAAGGTGTAACCTCATGCTAGTTGCTCAGTGTCGTGCAGACATGAAACATCAGACATTTGCCTGGGACAAACTGCTAAAGGTTTGAAATTTAAGGCAAAGGACCAGAAGTGAGAATATTAGCTTTCTGTGCCTGACTTTACTGCTTATGTCATGTACACGACAAGAAACATGGCCTTTCTGCTATTCCTGTCTGATAAGACATTTAATTTGCTCTTTTCTGATCTGAAGATGTAAGTCTATGTTATGCTACCCATAATTATATCGTAATATGTGGGATATCTCTAGAAGGATGATTTGAAACTAGAAGAACAGATAGTATTTCCTGTATTGAAGCTGAGAATTGTGAAATAAAAAAATAAAAAATAAAAATAAAAAAAAAGGCAACTACAAGTATTCTCTGGTGATCCTACTGTTAAGAGTAAGGAGTTTTCAGAACAAGCTGCTTCAGATACTGTTTTTCTCACCAAACAGCTACAAGACAGACCTTCTCACCAGAGTTTTCTGACCTGGTTCCCTTTGTTTAAGCGCGATTGTCCCCTAGTAGCTTGTTTTGTGACTAAAATTGACTGCAGCTTAGTCTAGTTACTGGAATAAAGGACTCCTGGCTTGGTTGAAAGTAATACTCAGTAGACTGATTTTAGGGGAAATATTTCCTTGTTCCGTGTTGCAGAAAATATTTGGCATCTTTACTGATCCTCCCTGTCACTGAAAGCAATTCATACATTTCAAGTCGGTGGGGAATCGTATGTATATAGATTTTGACATCTCACAGAAAATGTGTCTGATGGAGATACATGTTTTACTGCAGGTGTCAAAAACTGTGATCCCAAAGACCCTCTGCTATGATATATCTCAAGTGGTCCTCATATCTGATAAGGGGATGTTTCTGTGCCTTGGGGAGAGTCTTCTCTGGTATTATTTTTCCTGGACAGAAAGTTCGAGTCATGGGACCAAACTGCACACCTGACAGGAAAGAAGATCTTTATCTAAATCCCATTCAGAGGTAGGTGGCGATAGTTTTGCGTTGTTTTTATGGTTTGTTTCTTTTTAAAGCAGCAATGCTTGCAAAAGAATAAAAGAAAAAAACCTTGCTTGGAATGATAATGAAGTGAAGATTATATTTCTCTTTAAGAGTCTTCTTTTCCTCTTTAATAAAATCAGTAATCCAGAGGGATTATAGATGAATAATAGTCAGTTTTCATTTGTGTGAAAAGGCTTATCATTTTGGAGATAGTGGGGATAAAACCAGTATTCAAGTATTGTTGCTCAACCTCTGTCTGTGTAGAACCCTTCTGATGATGGGTGGTTTTCTTGTGCCCATTGAAGATGTACCTTGTGGCAACATTCTTGGTCTAGTCGGTGTTGACCAGTTTTAGGTGAAGGCAGGTACCATTATCACCTTTGAAGGTGCCCACAACATGAGAGTGACGGAATTTCATGTTAGTCCAGTTGTACGTGTTGCAGTTGAAGCAGAAAACCCTGCTGATCTACCAAAACTAGCTGAAGGTCTAAAGCACCTGGCCAAGTCATGTTTAATGTCAGTACCCAGGTTTGTTGGTGAGGAGGTTTGTTCTGGAGCACCCCTGGCAGCAATGTAGAGATAATAATCTGTTGAATTTTTCAGTACTTGGGGCTGAGCAGTTTGGGCATCTGACATTTTTCTGATTTAGTTTGTGTGTGTTTCTGTTAAAACTAATAAATTCTTAAAATGTTTACTCGCTGCTATTTCCTCTTCTAGTGTATTATTGAAGAGTCTGGTGAACACATCATTGCTGGAACAGAGGAGCTATATCTAGAAATTTACCTTAAAGATCTGGAAGGAGGTCATGCTTATATTCCAGTTAAGGTATTCAAGAATTTTTGTGGACCACGGTGCACAGAGTATGACTAAACACTAGCCTTTGAAAATATCATCTCAATCTGCTGTTGCTGGTTTTCTGTAAGCAACTTTCTTAGTGTTTTGCAACTTTTTAGAAGGCCAACCAACTAAGTAAGAAGAGGAATTCTTTATTAGTTCATTGAAAGAGCTTAGGATTCGTAGAGAGAAGTTAAGAAAATCCAGTGAACAGGAAAAGTGACTTGCACAATGATAGTAACCGCAGATGTGCCACTGGAAATGTTGCTGTTTCTCTTGATGAAACCAGCAGAGCATGGCTGGATGGCTGAGCGAACCTGGCATTAACACTCTGCTTTAGGAGGAGAACCACAATTTATTGAATGGCATTTGATTGGTGTGTGGGAATGGTCAGCTTTATACTGGGGAGTCTTTTGTCTTCGGTCTCCTTGGCAGAAGTCAGATTCAGTTGTATCTTAACATGAGACTGTTGGTGAAGATTCAAGCCAGGTGAGCTTACCCAAGTCTCCCAACAAATGCAACGGGCTGTATATGAAGACTCAACCCTTTCCTGACGGCCTGGCCGAGGATGTAGACAAAGGAGAAGTCAGTTTCCATCAAGAGCTGAAACAGCATGCAAATTGTCTGGCTGAGAAGTACCAGTGGGATGTGGCTGAGGCTCGTAAGATTTCGTGCTTTGGACCTGATAGTACCAGTCCGCATATCGTAGTTGACATCACAAAATGTGTCCAGTATCTCAATGAAATCAGAGACAGTGTTGTTGCTGGTTTCCAGCGGGCTACAAAAGATGTAAGTGTTGTTCCGTAGGTTGTACTTTGTGTCACTAAATGTATCTGAGCATTATTCCTGTGAGATCTTTAGAAATGTTTGATAACTGGTAGGAACGGGGTAGTGGGCTAGTAGGAATTTGTCCCTGCTGAAGAACGTATGTCGCTCTACCCTATGTAATAAACACATCGTTGTCCACAAGTGTTTTAATATTTGCTCCGAGTGTGAGCTCTCAGATGCGAGAGGAGCATCTGAGTCCTTCCTCGAAGGACTTGGCTGTATGTGTAACGTACATGGTCTTGGTCCAAACGGAGCTGTTCACCATCAGCACGAGTGACTTGCATCAGGCAAGAATCCTGCAGTGTGAAGGGTTGCACCTTAGGAACTCCTGAGTCGAATCACGCCCTTGTTTTTCCCTTTTTAATCCTACAGAGCGTCTTGTGTGAGGAGAACATGAGGGGAGCTCCTTTCTATATCCGTGACGCTACTTCTTACGCTGAGGATGGGCAAATCATCCCTGCTGCGAGGAGGGCTCTGTATCCCTCCACTCTTAGGTCACAGCCCGGGCTCTTGGAGCCCATCTGTCTGGTATGTAACTCAGTATTGTAGATGAGATCACAGAACCGTTTAGGTTGGAAAAGACCCTTAAGATCATTCGGTCCAACCCTTAACCCAGCACTCTGCCAACAGCAGAGATGTGACAGACAGGATACATACTTGTGTTTTCCACATTGTCTTCCAGGAAACTGGGATAGCTCTACGTCCTTTAGATCAGAGATGCAAATGCTTTGAGAAGAGGTTTTTCATTCCAAAGCTGGGAAAAGGTTGAACAGAAACAGGAAAATCTAAGTAGGGAGGTGAATTATGCTGCTCTTCATGAATTGCCAGTACTTTTGAGAAAGGTGTGATTTGGAGGGTTTTTTCCATCCTCCTTTCTTTCTGTCAGTGTAAAAAATCAAACAATGGATATCCTAAATAACCAGAAAGAACATCAAGGATTTTTTATTTTATTTAAGAAGCTTTTTTTGAGCTCTTTAAACATTAACTTCTGTACTTTGAATAAATGGATTTTCTTGGTAAATTAAATTTTT
>VWZK01021446.1:59577-70916 GCA_013396935.1 Baryphthengus martii
CATGAAAGAGCCTGGAAAATGTGTTCTATAGTGATTTATTTATCACTAGCTACAGCTGTTTGCATACCAATTTGTCTTAAAAGCAATTGGAAGATTTAAAACCTGCTTTAAAAATTAACTCAGGACTGAGGTGCTGGACGGTGGGCAGGAAATAGACCAGCTCAGCTGCTTAAAAAATGTGTTAGCCATGAGTGCTGAAGAAGAGTGCAAATGAGGACAAAACAACAAAATCGAGCATTTTTTCACCTTGATAAGTTGTGAGCCCTGTGGTGACAAAGCAAGGGACTTTTGCAGCAGTTTGTTTCTAAGCAAAGAAAGTCCTTTTTTAAAGTGGTTTTTATCAGAGTGCTTGTCAGCCGTGCCGTAAGTTCTAAGACGAGCTACAGTGAGATCCTGTGTGTAAAACTTTGCACCCTGTGGTAAATGCATTTATTACAAATCACTGGTGGACTCTGCTTGCTTCTGCTCAAAGATTGTTGAAGGTAATTCGCTGAGCGCAGGTGTTTTTCCCTGGCTTTGCATTTGTAAGGTACAATCTGTTACAGTAAGTGGGAACTTCACAGTCATGTGAGGCAGAGAAGGCAGGCAGAGCTTCTGAAGGATACCTTGGGAGCAGAGAAAAGTCACTTGTGTAACAAGAGAAGTTCCTCTGAGTGAGGAACTACCATGGGAAAAACATCAAGAGGGCTGTCTGGAGGGATTGTGTAGTGCTGCCTGGCTGTGTTTTAATAACTGGTGATCTCCTCCTTTTATGTAACTTGATGGAATGCGTTTGTATTTTTTTATAGTGCCCAGAACAAGTGGTTGATGGGATCTGTGGAGTGCTGAACAGGAAAAGGGAACACGTTTTTGAAGAATCCCAAGTGGCAGGAACTCCAGTGTTTGTGGTTAAGGCCTATCTACATGTAAATAAATCGTTTGGTAGGATGATGCTTCTTTTGTTACCCACATGCAATTAAAAGAAAGACCTCTGCAGGATCAAAGAGACTTAAGAACTCCCATTTTATTAGCTTCAGGCTTCTTCCTGTTGTCCCTTGGCATCTTCAGTTCAGAGCAAACAGTTTACTCCTTTTTTTTTTCCTGGCGGCTCACTCCACTGGGCTTTCGTGCCAACAGAGGGTGCCAAAAAGATGTGGCAGCTTCTGCAAATTAGGACTTTCCAGTGTGCACCAGATTCAGTTTCCATCACTTTAAATTACGGTCTTTGGAGAAAGCCTGGAAGAAAGAATTGGTCTCCAGCAGCAGCAAGATGGAAATTTTATACCCATTGAAATCCCCATTTTAAAAATGTACTTGGAGAGTATCCTGTGACACGGTGACAGAAAGTTTACTCGTTTGATGGGGTGTGTTTAGAACTCCTCACACGGTAAAACTGTAAGAAATGTCATGTTTTATTTTGGAGGAGGCTTCTTTGGCCAAGCGTTGTTACCGTGGTAACTGCTTTAATAATCACCAGCGATGAAATAAGAGATGCTTGACTTTCAGAATCTAAACCGTCAGTTAAATGTCTTAAAAGAACAATTTGCAGATGTGTTTGCGTGGCTGGGGTTTGAGTAGTTTGGGGTTTTTTCTTACCCTTCTCCAAGTTTCCATGGAGCTTAGAACAATTTCCTAAGAAATGCATTTTCCAGGCATGGAAGAGCCAAAAAGAAGTGTAAGGTTAGACTTGTAGGACATGTGTCATGCTGTGACGTGGCCCATTGACATCTCTAGGCTGCAAAACTGCTTTCCTAGTTCCTTGCCAAGGCTGCTGTTGAATCTTGCTAAAACAACCACCTGAAGACAGGGGGACATACCAGTATTCCTATAAACGAGTGGTTAGAAGTGGTTCTACAGTAGCAAAGTAGTCTCAGTTCACAGGCCACAGCTCTTCACAGGACAGAGTAGAATCACAGGATAGTTTCAGTTGGAAAAGACCTTTAAGATCACCGAGTCCAACCATAATGGGAGGAGGGGATGACGCTGCTGTGAAGACAACAAAATGGCAGAAGAAACACCTATGTATCCTCAGTTGGATGCAAAGTTCCTCTGCTATCAGACTCAAAGTCACACTAGCCCAGCATCTTGTTCAGAACAACGACTGAACGTTAAGTTCTTTCTTTTCTTAGGGTAGAGAAAGCATCAGGTCAGCTGTTGTTTGCGTTTCTACTGCCAATTTACTTGGGCACACGAGAACTTTCTCCAGTTCTTTGGAGTTGGCCCCATTTTTACCTGCTTGAAAGAATTGCCTGCAAAGTAGCAGTTTCCTAACAGTACCGCACCCAGGTTCTGCAAGAATGTTTCTAGGCTTGTGTCTATACAAAAATTCACAGTAAAGCAGGTTTACTTTTTTTCCTGTGGCTGGCTCATCCCTTTAAAAATTTAATTTTAGCTTCCCACTAGATTGTACCATTGACTTGAGATCCAACGCTGATGGCCAGGCTTTTCCACAGTGTGCCTTCGATCCCTGGCAGATTTTGTCTGGAGATCCTTACAATGCAGATTCTCATCCTTGCAAGTTGTGGCTGAAACACCTAAATGGAAAGGCTTGAAGGAGGAATATCCTACCCCTGGATAACTGCCTAGGTAAGTTACAGTCCCTTCTGTTTCATATTGTGGTGCCCTGCCTGAAACTGTTTCCTCAGAAACCAGGAAGGAAATTGAGAGTTTTTAGCATGTCACACTGAACACAGACACACACAGACACACACACACACAGCTAACATGTAGTGATGGCACCATGATCACCTACTAATAAAAAGAAATGAAAATGACATGCTAATTTGATTGATGGGATTTTTGTTGCCTGTATCTTGCCTGTGGTCCTGATGCCTGTATCAATAGTACACATTAAAAAAAAAACAACCCGACCAGTTGCCCAGGACTGATGGTGTTCTGCGCAGTTTGCCTAATCCACAGCTGTCTTTTAACCTGGAAAGTTTCTCCCTCCATTGTTGGCTCTTGCAGAAATTCCTGTTTAACTGTCAGGTTTTGTCCTCTCAGCCAGAAGTCGCGTTCTTTCACTTCCAAACTTGAAGCCTCTGTCCTCTCAAACGACCGGCGGTGAAGGGTTTGCAGTTACAGATAAGCTTTTGGCATCCAGCACGGAGGTTTACTGGCAGATACAGAAAACCACCACTCCTGGTGGAATACCCAAAATCTTGCTGCTGGATAGGCACCGAACCCGCTGGAGCTGGGGCTGTATTGTTGGGCAGCAAAGGCCAGCCTCCATGGTTCACTGTTGCTTCAGCCAGCTTCATTGGACCTGGAAGTGAAAATGAGAAGCCAGCTCAGGCCACCAGTCTTCAGGTGTAAAAGTACAGCTTCTGTAACTAGTACTTTACACTTTGATGCAGAAAAAGATGTGGCAGATGGATGGGTGTGGGGGGGAAAAGGGCCAGGCCGTGCGGCATGACTGTCATAGAATCATGGAATTGTCAGGGTTGGAAGGGACCTTGAAGCTCATCCAGTTCCAATCGCCCTGCCATGGGCAGGGACACCTCCTACTAGACCAGGTTGCCCGGAGCCCCATCCAACATGGCCTTCAGAACTTCCCACCACCTCTCTGGGCAACCTGTTCCAGGGTCTCACCACCCTCTTCTTCCTAACGTCCAATCTAAATCTCCCCTACTCTAGTTTGGATCCATTGCCCCTTGTCTTATCACTAACCCACATCCTAAAAAGTCCCTCCCCAGCTTTCTTGTCAGCCCCCTGCAGATACTGGAAGGCCACAAGAAGGTCTCCTTGGAGCCTTCTCTTCTCCAGACCGAACAACGCTACTCTCTCAGCCTGTCTCCATCGGAGAGGTGCTCCAGCCCTCAGAACATCCTCGTGGCCCTTCTCTGGACACGTTCCAGCACGTCCAGATCTTTCTTGTCATAGGGGCTCCAGAACTGGAGGCAGAGCTCCAGGTGGGGTCTCACCAGAGTGGAGCAGAGGGGGAGAATCACTGCACGCTGGCTATCTCTGCCAGGGAAGGACTCGGTGTTAGTCTCACAAGCTCTGCTTTTCTTCTGCTGTCGGTTTGAAGTGATCTTTGATACACAGAGCATTTAAACCAGTAACCAGGTATTTCCACAGTGGGAACCTAAGAGGTAAGAATTCACCTAACCTTTTTGTCAAGATTTTTTTCTTAGTGTGTGATGGTTTTGGGAGAGAGATTCTAATGCATTTTAGAACCTAAAGGAAAAATAACCCAAAATCTCATCTAGCTACGAGGCGTGGGTTTGCTTGTGCCCGAGAGCAGCACAGGGCTCCTCTCCAGCTACCACTGGTTAAGTGCAGGCTTTGCTGCCTCGTGGAACGGGTGACGCAATCACTCTGCAGCACTCCAACCCCCTGACACACATCACCCAAACGTGCACGCGAGTTGAAGGATTTTGGCCCTACACCAAGCTTCATCATTAGCTACTGCGTGTGCAGTCAGCGTTGGGGGAACGCTGTATTTTACCTCCGAGTACTTGCCTCACATGACAGCCTCTGACCATCTAGGTAAAGGCTCAAGTGTCTTCAGTTTGCATTTGACATGGTGGTCGTGGGTCTAGAAGGCTTAGAGGTAAACGCAGCAGCAAAATTCCTGCCCAACACAGCTGGAGGACACTGCTTTACCTCAGCCTTGACAACTACTGTGCTCTGTTCAGTAACACTTAACATTCCGGCCGTATTTTATGATCCCAGGAATGGTTTAGAGCATGTGGCCCGAAAACGGCACTCAGTTTTTTTGATGTCCCTGTGAGGGGTCAGACCCCGCCCCAGCCAGCTCGGCCATCTCCCGAGCCACGCCACAGTTGGGCTGTAGGAGTACAAACAGCATCTTCAGCAACCAGCACCAGTTTTAAACACTTTATTCTCAATGACTCCAGAATATCTCCCCACACTCCTATTTAATAGTTCAAGTCACTGTGCAATTGCAATGCAAAAAGTAGTGATCTGCTGCAGGCCATTAGGAAAAAAAAAATAAAATAAAAATCCATGAGCAGCATGGCTTTATTAGAAATCATGCGAAAAACTGATCCTTAAATGGTACAAAAAAATTCAACAAATAAGGAAATGAGAAGAAAGACTGGATGCAATATTAAGACCAACACGTGAACTGAAGACTTCTGTGAAAGATCATTAAAAAAGGCAATGAGGAATAGTAACGCAGCATTAAAAGAGGGAGTACAGGGCAGACAAGAATTACAATACATCCCACTTCAATATTTCTTATCCACGTGCTTCGTTCAAATACCGGAACAGTAACAAGGTAAAAAGCACCAGACATCTGACTAAACAAATGAAGAAAAAAAGGAACACAAAATTAGGAAAAAGTGGAAGCTGGTAACTAGGAAAGGAATCATCTCAAATACAGTTATTCAACAGAAAAACACAGCACTGGGAAAAGTTATGTTAACATAGACAACACCATTATTTGAGCTCTATGGAAATGACTTGATTTTCCTGGTCTGTCACCTCTTCCACCTTAGAGTGCTGCCAAGGCTGCCCTCAGAGACTGCAGGGAGACGCTGCAGGCGCACAGCAAAGCTGCACGTCAGCAGAGTACAGCAGGAAGAAGTTAAGTCGCTCCCATGGAATTAAAAATAACATTAGGAGGCCACCTAGACGCAGGACGAAGCATCACCGGGCCCTCACCGTGTTAACTCCAGTTACGTGGGAGCACTGTGCAGCTACAGCTTTTACCTTCCCTAAAGCTGAGCCCCCACTGTGGCACATCAGAGGGCAACGTTCCCACAAACGTGGCGGATACCGATGGGATAGGAGCCCCGAGGAGAGACCCTACAAAATAATCTTGCACTGGAGAACATGATTTCTGTTTGTCTCTCACAGCTGCGCTTCACTCAGTCATCTGGTGAGGGGTGGCAGTTTCAAAGAGGGACACCAAGGACTTACGTCATCTAAATTTGAGTTTAAAGGCAAGCGTTTGTCTGTCACCTTTTAAAGTCATCAAACCAGAAACTGAACTGTAGCTGAAGTGTGCATAGCTTGGAGCCTGTTGTGTTGGGGGAGTGTCTAAATGCTGACACAACAGCACAGAGATTGTGTAATGCAGGGTTTGCATAGATATGTTTGTCCCCTCCCCAGCCCAAAGAGCGTTAAGAGGAAGAAGTCACAGTTTAGGATGTTGTTGTGTTTGCAAAAAAAATAATAAAATAAATGTATCAGGAGTAAAAAAAAAACCAAACACCACAAAAACAAACACAAAACAACAATCCCATTTACAGAGGCTTCCCCTATATCCCCAGGGAAGGGGAAACACAAGATGTCATGGCTATTTCAATAAAGCTGCATTGTCTTAAATGAACTTTATTACAGGCCCAGTGACAATATTGAAAATTCACCACTGCGTATACACTTCTGCACCTTTGTCCAGGTTGTTGTTGCTCGGGAGTGGTTAAGTGCTTTTTATTAGAAAAAAAACTTTTTTTTTTTTACATTATTGCTGTTTTTTTGTTGTGTTTTTTTTTTTTGTTTTTTTCCAATAAAATTAAGAACCATTTGTTAAATCCACTGAGCAACAAAATGTCAGTTCCCCCACAACAAGCCCAGAGCATTAAAGCATGTTCTCACAGGGCCTTTCCTACACCAGCTATCTAACAAGCACGAAAAAAAAAATTTTTAAGAAATTATCACTTCTGTTCCTAGTACAGATTTATTTACTCCATTTTCCAGAAGGCAAATCCTTTCAAATAAATACTACAACTTCTGAGATGCTGAAGTTCCGAGATAGAGGCAGCAGCTGTGTCCCCACTTCTCCTGGAGTCCGATGCTGCCCCTTAGTTTCAGTCCAGTGAGATGATGTCGGGAGCGCTGGCTCTGCTGCTGGTAATGACTCCCGCCTCACTCCGGCCGGAGGAGCTAACGTGCGTGCTGCTCTCGTGGTGACTGGTTGAGGTGATGATGCTGCCAGGCGTGCTGCTTGTTAAGGTTGAGGTGAGACTATCCAAAAACATAGGAGGACAGTACTGCTTGAAACAAACAACGAAGAATGAAGAGACTAACTGCACAAGGGAAATGTATGCTCTGAAGATACATCTTCCCTACGACAAGCACGGAACGCGTTACTAGCGGAACGTGGTTACCCCGTGCGCGGCGAGAGCCGCGGTTCTGTAGACCCGCGAGGCAGCAAGCGGAGGTGGAAGCCACGAGCCCCTCTCCCTCATCCTCCCCTTCACAGAATCACAGAATGGTAGAGGTTGGAAGGGACCTGGAAAAATCATCAAGTCCAACCCCCCTGCCAGAGCAGGATCACCTAGAGTAGGTCGCACAGGAATGTGTCCAGGTGGGTTTGGAATGTCTCCAGAGAAGGAGACTCCACAACCTCTCTGAGCAGCCTGTTCTAGGCTCTGTCACCCTCACTGGGAAAAAGTTTTTCCTTGTGTTTACCTGGAACCTCCTACACTCCTGTTTGCACCCACTGCCCCTTGTCCTGTCATTGGACATCACTTTGGTTTTTTTGTCTCACTAACCAGTTATTTGAACATTTACTAAGCACGTTATGAAACATTATCATGTCCGTATGATGACCACAAAAAGATCCCCAACCCTCAGCATTTGGAGAATGCAGCGAGGAGACCCCAACCCTGCCGAGGTAAGGCTGGGGAGGGGTCAGACCCACAGTCCAGGGCTGGGCCAGGCCCTGGATGGATATTTTTTTGTTTAATTTGTATTAGTTTCCACAGGCAGTACAGATTAGGAGTTGTCCTGCTGGAANGATGTTCACTGCCCACTGCTACTGGGCACAACTGCATATTTCAGGCTCCTTTCATCACGAAAGGCAGCACAATGCTTTTCACCACTTCCACAGGGGTTAATTTCATCCCCTCCAATTGCAGCAGCTGAACCGATCAACATTTTCACAGTATACACCTGCAACAGTACGCGCAGGTCTCTAAACATTTTAGCAGCAATAAACAAGCCCTGATCAAGAAAAAATTACTAAGCCGATGCATTTAAAAACAGAACATGGCTGCCAGGTGTCAAAGATGATGTTAACACAAGACACGTCCCCCAGGCGTGCGCACACACACACACAGACGTTGTTCAACACACTGGGATTTCCCTTACCCTGTGGATTCCAACTGTGGGCACACATTTGGAACCGAGCCTGAACTGTTTGAACTGTGCAAAGTGGACACTTATGGCAGCCATACCTGCTTCCCATCTCCCACACCAACAAACTGCTGCTGCTCTCGCTTTTGGCAGTTCGGATCTCAAGGTCAGGCACAGAGTATTGCAAGATGCAATCAGTGGAGAGAAAAGGAGGAAGTTCATGCTCTGTTTAAGGCACCAGAAAGTCTACTCGACTGTAGAGTCCTTTCACTGTTGTCTTCTGCTGACAGAGAGATGAATCGGAGGGCCTGCCTCAGATGCTCTTGTCTTGGTTAGAGAGCCGATACTCCCCCACATTTCAAGGCTGCCATCTGTCTGTGTAAGAATCATTCTCCTTAACTGTCTGAAACTCAATATTCTGTGTAAAATGTAAGTTTCCAGGGAAGGAAAAGCACCACCTAGTTACTTTGGACCTAAAAAATTTCCATGTCATCCAAGTCCAATGGGGTTTAGGTGTGATATGGAGAGACTTACTATAAAAGTGTTTGGTCGTGTGCTCAAATTAAGGAAGTATTTCTTTTAAAATGTAATCTTCTGCTAATATCAGAAACGGCAATCAGTGGAGCCTATCTACAGAGCTCACTCTGACGGCAGACAGACCGTAGGAACTAAGAGCGATGGGTGTGTTCAATTTGGTGCTCTGCATGTACCTGCTTTAGATAAAAAGGCACAACTATTGCTCAAGAGCGAGTTTCCGTGCCTGGATTTATCCTAGAGACGCTAAATTGAATCCTCTCTTACTGCATCTTCACTACCATCCCTTGCTGGAAAATGGGTTTTTCCTGATCCATGGCTAAGTCTAAACAAGTGGACTGCAAACACAATATGGATGATGATAGCACCCTGAGAATTCACTTGAAAAAAAACAAACCAACACACACACACAGACTTGGAAATTAACGCAGTTCAGAAACATACCTGTGAATCAACTGGGATGAGCGAAAGAAAATCCAGACCTAGAAAGAAAAAGAAAAAGGATAATAAATTGACGCGTCTCTCTCTCTCCAATCACACACAACAAACTTAAGGAACGGTTTTGTGGTCGTAGAACAGATTTTTGCGACTGTTAACACAGTTTCTAAATGGAATATACCACTGTGACATCACTCTCAACGACTACTTCAGGCAGCAGCAAAACGAGTTATCTAGTACGAGTGGCTCTTTTTAAGAATGGGGATGACATAATGATGTATTATTATTATTATTATTCACTGGATTTTGCAGGGTGGTTCAATGCGGTTGCTTAGATGGAGGTTGCCATTTGGAGCTGTTGGTTCACAATGCAAGTTTCACTGCATATTGTACCTGACTTGGCCAAACTGGGACATGAAGAGTGTCATCACATTAAAGATGCTGGAATGAAGTAAAGTCACAACATGCACAAGTCCAAAAACAAGCAGCAGGTCTCTTCCTCCACCCACGGGCAGCCAATAAGGAAACATTTCTAATATCATCCCCGTTTTGTGTCTAGACAAATAAAAGGAACGAAGAAGAGGAGACTACAAGTAGTTCAAGATATAGCCTCGAAGAGCAGTGACAACGAGCGTCCGTTTTATACGTTAGCGTGCAAGCCTTTAGGGCGAGATGTTTAAAATTATGAAACCGATGAGCAATTACAGCCTTTTTTTCGGTTTGTTTCTAAATGCTGGCCTTGTGTTTGCTATGTCGACAGAAAGAAATGGTAAACTTACTCCCTCCGTCTCCCCTCACCTCCAAATCTGTTACGGCCAGTGGCCTCTCTCCTCCTCTTCTCCATTAGAGAAAAAATTTTGAAGGAGGTTTAAGCTCAGCAGCTTTTACAGAATTGACAGCTGCTTTTGTTCTTGCACGTTCTAGAACTTCAGTTGATAAGAGAGAGACAACAGTTCTAGACATCCGTTCTCTCAGCTTAAGCTCCTATCCAATTGGGAATCCAAGCGCTTTCTTAACAAGGGAGAAGTGGAGGGAGGGAGCAGTAAGGGAACCAAAATGGACAGAGAAACAAGGGGAGTGATATCCATCCCATTGCCAAACTGGTGCTGAAAGAAGAGGAAAAAACCCAGAGATGTTGCAGGGGAGAAATGGAGACAGGCAATGGACAGGGAGAGGGAAGTACAGGAGGCCCACGTGACACCTGTCACCACAAGTCACCATTTCCTGGGCTCTGGGTTCGCTACAGCCGGCAAAGAGAACCCCCAGAGTCCCTATATACAGTGTTGTTTTCAAGGAGCCAGGATAGAAAACAGTGTCCCCACCTTTTGTGTCTGATATTTAGCAGCAGTGTTGAAGAATACATCATAGGCATTTAGGGTATGTCTAGGTAAAGAAAGTCAATAGAGGTCAGCTTACATATTGTAGCTCACCTTAACCTTTTTCATACAGTCTAGACAGAGCACCGCTTAGAATCCGCTACAGAACATCTCTACATCTAGGGCTGGGATGAGTCAGCGCCATCACACGTCCGTAACTTAAACAAGCAGCTACTCTCCCTCGCGTCTACTACGCGCAGCGACCGGATGTTTACGCAAAGCCTAACCGAACACGGCGAGAGGTGCTTCTGGCTGCCGTTCCAAAGCGCCAGTTTGTACCCCAGAAGCAATTATTTTCACATCACTGTTGAGAAGCGCAATCTGTAAACCAGAAAGACAGCCTCTACTGGACTTGTCTAGACATCACATCAGTGCAATACTGAACATAGTCTCGTTCCACTCAAAATACAGGACCAATAAATAAATAAATAAATAGATCAATTCTCCAGTTTCTACCCACCCCACAAATAAGTCTGTCAGAATAGACGTTAAAAATAGCCACCACCTACCTGGCAAGTCTGACGAAATACTGGATATTGGTGGGTGATGGAATGGTACTGGGTAGTCTGTTAATGAAGGAGGAAGAGCAGCGGCTTCGACCGTTGTCACGCTGGGCACTCTGACAGTAGATGGCTGATACATGAGAACCCTGTTTTAAACAGCAGGGGAAATTGCAAACAACCTGGCCATTAGTTACAGCAGAGACGTTAGGCAGCGCTGTGCGCTCTCGCTCACGACATCACCGTTATAACACAGCTACAGCATGGCTACTCACTACACAGTATTCCACTTTTAATTTCCTCTTTCATTAACAGTCTTCATAATAACGCGACCGTATCTTGGCTCTCAACAGCAGCTGTGACATAAGAGCAAGTTGGCATTAAAACGAAGTACAGTGCTGGAGTCATTTATAGCAGTCCACGGCTCGGAGGCAGGAATGGACATCTGTATCGCGCACCCTGG
>VWZK01021446.1:70934-86530 GCA_013396935.1 Baryphthengus martii
CCCTGGGAGGGTGCGCGGGTAGGCAGAGCCAGGAGGAGAGTACTCGAGGAACCCTCGGTGCTAACCTGTCACGCCAAGGGCATGACTGATCATTACTCGGCCCCTGGAGCACAGATGACACACGTGGGAGTTAAATATCAAACCCACTTTGACCCGTAGCCTGAGCCCAAGCTAAGTTTGGCTCTCCAGTTCATGCAACCAGTTAAAACCCTCCTGCATCCCCACCTTCTGCCCTGTTATTTCTCAGCACTGTTAAAAGACGACACCGCAGGTGTTCAAGCACCAGCCACATGTGTAAAACAGCTCATGAACTCCAGAAACACCCAGACTCCTGCTCTGCGTCACTCCCTCCAGCCACAAGCGTTGCCCTCTCACACTTTCCTCCCCAGACTGCTGCACTGGTGCATTCACGTGACTTCTGATGGCAGAAGTTTGCATTTCAGACCCTCCCTTCTCAAGCACCTCTTACACTTCGGCCTCTGCCTACAGGAAGACATCCCACAGTTTTGGCAAAGCTAGAAACTGGGCAATATTGTTCCTGGGAGAAAACCTATTCCGCAAAAGCCTGGCTTTGACTTGGATTTCCAGAACGAAAACATGCCATTTCCATGACCAAACAGGAAGGACAAGACATTGGTCACAGACTAGATGAGCAAACTCAGTCCTTCTACAGTTAAGGTTGCAGGCAGGCCATCTCAGACAGACATAGGAGCATGGAAGGAAGCCTTGGCGTGTTCTGAAACTTCAGTAAGAGCTATTTGTAGCTATTTTTTTTCTCCTTACAAAAATAAGAACCAGTCTGTTGCAGAAGGACTCCTCCACACTCCTCACAAAAAGCAACAGCATGGAAGTATGACTGCTGAAAGTTGTTGAAGATGACCAACTATTTGCTCAAAGACCACTCATTCCTGTGAACTAGCGACACAGTACACCTGCCCATTGCTTCTAGAGCTGGCAGAACAGATGGAGCCGTTTGTTTTTGTTACTATTATTTTAGTACAAGACGTCAGCTGAGAGACAGAGATGTACACCTTGTGCATGCAGCAACACTAACGCGTAAGACACTACCAAAAGCCGATGCTTGGACTCGCCTCGTAGACCAGTGACGGCTGGTGAGCATAAAGCAGCTCCCCTCTCTCCCTGTGGGTCTCCTGCGCCCTTTGGGCCAAAGGCAAGAACTTGACAGAAGCCACAAGCAGCACCTGCAGCTGAGTTGCACAGACTGGGACAGACAGAAGGCTGCACAGCAGTAAAGAAGCTTGATAAGCCTGCCGCTGAAGTCAGGCACAACTACAGAGATGGAGCAGGTGACAGAGGACTTGGAAAAGCCCTTGGTTGTGCTAACCAAGGTGCAGGACTGACTGAAAACCATGGCCAACAACAGTCTCCAAGACATTCCAGAGTTCAACAGAGAGAGGGAGGAAAAGCTTGTCTTGATTCAAAACAACAAAGCGTTTCTCTTCTGAGACTGACAGGACAGGTGAAACACTCAACACATCCCTGCGTTCCTGAGCACCAGAGCAGGTTAGATAAAGGTCTAACAGACAGCAAGAGAAAAGCCTTTAAGATGACACTAACTCAGCAAGAGTGCAAAAAGCTCCTTCATCACTTGGCATAACCTGCTTTCTCAGGAGAATCCTCTCCATTAGCTTTACTAGCTTCCTTTTCTATGGAGAAACATCCCTGCAAACACAGCAACAGTCAGTGCAAGTCTTTTGTGAGATGCAAAGCTATTTAATAGTGTTTTGCCTGTACAAAGGTACTGTATCAGTGCAACCTTCTGCAAGGAGAGGCCTAGAAATTCTCCTCTGGAAGTGCGGAGCTGGGTCCCGAAGAGAAATCACAAGTGCGTTCGTCTACACATCAGTTTATCTGAGACACTACAGGATAACAACTAACTTGAAAATTGACAAACCCTTTTGTTGGGCTTCCTTGTGTTTCAGACATGAATATGCACTTCCTTTTGGCCGGCGGTTCTTCCTCTTCATCAGAAGAGCTTTCTATTGTCAAGTCAATAACGTCAACTTTCTTCTTGTTTACCTCATTGGCCACCATCACAGAACAAGGTTTGCTAACAACACTGGAACCTAAAGAAGAGAATAAAATATCGTTGTTTGTTAAAGGCTGGTGGTATCAGCTGTTTGTATTTGCAATAGAACCAGGAATTCAGACCCTGGTTTAGCTCATCTTTCTGGTCCCTGCAGAGAACGTTACGGCCCAGGAACTGTTTTCTGAGTATTCTGTATCATGTTGATAGTATTAAAGCACCACCTTTAATTTTCACATCAGTTTAAGGACCTAAAACAAGAGCAACTTCTTGGTTTCTTAACTGCTATTATGAAGAGCAAAGACAAAGCCCACTTAGAGATACAACCCTTTCTTTTTAGTTTAAATGACAAAAAGCTTGGCAATATCAAGCTCTCCACAAAACAGATACCCATACACATTATCAAAGCTACAACTAAGTCTCCAAGACGGGCTACCGGTTGCAAACCAACAGCAGGATGTACGTACTTTCTATCGTGGTGCACTGTGAGCTTGAGACTTTCACAGCTTCCTTCTTTGGCCTCATGGGACACCAGGAGCCATCTTCTTGGAATTTGATCTCATCCACATCGGAACATTCATTAAGGATTTCCATAAAAAGCCTGAAAAATAAAGTTGAGTGGTTTCATTTTTGATTCCAAGTGAATTTTTTTTTTTTAATCTAAGTGAAAAGAAGACAAAGCTGAAAAGTTAATTATGATCACCTTTGACACATTGCTCGTACTCTCTCCCTAGTTCCTCCTACCTGAAAGTCTATAACCACAGCCTTTGCAGACATCCAGAGACGGAAGTCTAGAAGAGTATCCCGACCTACTTCAGCATTACTGCAATTCATAGACTTCCATATAGAAGCAGAAATCATCTTCCTTTGAATCAAGTTTGACACTTGTTTACGAGTTAAAGTTAAATTTTAGCTTCAGAGACAGGGTCATGTAAAAGAGAGACCTTATCCTTAGATGACGTATCTGGATGAGGCTCAAGAGTTCGATGCTGGAGTTAGAGATAAACTTATGTTGATCATTATGTGGGAAAAGAAACAAACAGAGTCTAAGGGTTCCTCCCAGTCTGAAATATTTTAACAAAAAATTACAGGAAGGCTAAACCTCGAGTCACAAAAGTAGCTGTTAAGTACATTATGTAAAATTTTAAGTAGCTGTGTAATCTGCAAACCCCAACTCTTACCCATCTAATATGAGGGTTTCATAAGCTGCCTTTTTGTCACAGACAGGGCAGATCCAGGTAGGCTTCTTCTCATTCATTTGGAGATAAAGAGCAGCATCAAAACATTGCAGGTGTGTGCAAGTAACAGCCCGGCACGGGATTGTCAGTCTCATTTTTCCCAGCTGCAGGAGATGCATTTAAGAAGAGTGTCAGAACAGAAGGCAGTGAAGTAGGCCTGGATGGCCAGCAGTGAAACCAGAGGCAGTGGGTGAAGTCACTGTCTCTCCTCACTGCAAAGGTGCCCAGTGCTAAGGTCGCTGCAGGCAAATCCACCCTATCAGAGCACAAACAGTGCGCTTATGGGAACAACAAAGCCATCCCCAAAGCCTTCACTGAGCTGGAAACAGACAGAAACATTTCTAATGGGCCCGCAACATCATTTCTAGGATTGTATTTTTATTACAAGACCTACTGGAGTACCCGGTTTTATTGTTTTCTTTTGGCCAAATATTTCAAGGGATTTTTTGAGCTGCAGTTCTATTAAGACTCAGAACAACGTAATATCCATTTTAACATTTATCTGAGCAGACCAGTCACAAACACAAGACCAGTTTCTACATGGGAGGAGAAACCCCAACGCAGCATCTTCTCGTTAGACGGTGACTGGGTTTGCTTGTTGGTTACAGCAGCTGGCAGTATAACCAATACCACCAAGATGAGGAGAACCAAACTTTTATTTATCTTTTATTTATCACCGTATCCTTTAGATATTCTGTCACCCTGTGCAATCAATCAGTCTCGATGCCTCAGTGTATGAGATTACTCCTGTAGACCTCACGAGACACACGAGGAGCAGCTTGATTCTGACTGCATTACAACTGAGGCATTCACAGCTCTAAACCACTGCTGGTTGAATGCTGCTACAGTCAGGTGCTTGTAGATGCACCTTTCTCCCCACTGTTTTTATTAATGAATCAGTAGATAATAAAAGTCAGTGAAGTTTCTAAAGCAAGGCCTTTTAAGAGCAGCCCAACACTGTACCGAAGATGAAAACAACCAAACTGTACGTGGTAATTTCTGGCCATACTTACAGGACACATCAGAGATACCCGCAGGCTGGTGGTGGCAATCTCACTGTCAGGATCTGCAGTTAGTTTCTCTTTAACTATTAAAATAAAGAAGTTAGAGACAGACATCGTTACTTAAAATGCTAATCTAGATTTGTCTTTACATGCATTTCATTGCCAGCTATGTAAAAAAAAAAAACCAGCCCACAACTTTAAGCATCAAGGAAACTAGTTCATGGCACTATCAAACAACAACAGTTTCACTACTTATAAGCAACTGGCAAACTCTGTGCATCACCAGACTGTTTGACATGCAGCCACAACCGTTAGTAGAGCAAACTCAACCCAAGATGCGAAGAGATAAATAAAGTAATCATCAGTGAGGTGCAATCAGCATCAGATGCAAGCAAAGAGAACCTAGGACATCCACCAGCACCTCACAGCCCACCAGTAAGAGGTGCTCAGGGCATTCCCACAAGAACATTTCAGCAGGGATCTCCAGGTGTGCTCCCCACCAGCACAGGGACCCCCACTGACAAAAGTGTGTGATGTCTCAGCAATAGCAAAGACAACCTTAGATAGATACTCTGAGGATGGACTTTCTCTTCAAAATGCTGCAAATCCCCTAAGTGTTACCAGTTCTACAGAGTCAGCAACCACCCTTGAAAAGTAGAGACAAGCAAATTAACTTGACTTACTTAGTGCTCTGGAATGATCAGGGTTTCTGATACCTTTCATTTTTAACCTCTGCAAAAGCATTGCCGAAGTGAGCTGGCGGACGAGATACACAGACATGGAGTAATTCTGCAAAGAGAGTGATTAAAGATGCAATAATGATTCATACAGTACTTCCACTATGACAACAGATTACTAGTTATATTAGTTGTAGTACACAGTAAAAACAAAAGTATGCCATTTTTTTGCTTAAGTTATGGAAAGTATTAACAAATTACTTCATTACTGTGAAAAAGTCATAGAATCATTTTCGGCTGGAAGGGACCTTTAAGATTAAGTCCAACCTTTTCCCAGCCCAGTCAACACCACTAAACCGTGTCCCTCAACACAACATCCACCCATCTCAAACACTTCCAGGGATGGCGATTCAACCCCCTCCCTGGGCAGGCTCTTCCAATACCTGACAACCCTTTCAGAAAAGACATTTTTCCTAACATCCAACCTGAACCTCCCCTGGGGCAATTTAAGGCCGTCTCCCCTTGTCCTGTCACTCACCACCAAGGAGAACAGACCAACCCCCACCTCACTACAACCTCCTTTCAGGTGGTTGTAAAGAGTGAGAAGGTCTCCCCTCAATCTCCTCTTCTCCAGGCTAAACAGCCCCAGTTCCCTCAGCCGTTCCTCGTACGACATCCACTCCAAAACCCTTCCTAGCTTGGTAGCCACCTCTGTACCCTCTCCAGCATCTCAGTGTCCCTCCTGGAGTGAGGGGCCCAAAACTGGACACAGCACTCAAGGTGCAGCCTCACCAAAGCTGAGTATAGGGGAATGATCACCTCCCTGCTCCTGCTGGCAGGACTGTCCAATACCCTGCCAGAATTCTCCTGCCTATCAAGTCCCATCGTCCTACTCCAGTTGTGACTTAGCTAAAAAGACTAACTCCACAACCAAGGGACAATCTGAGCTCTTTGCTTGGAAAGATGATTTAGACTGGTGAAGCACATTCTCACACACACAGCCTTGAACTCCTCAGGTTGTCTCTCCTCAATCCCCTTTTTCATAGGCAATCCCCATGACAAAAGAAAAGAACCCTTGCACACATCACCTTCAAATGGCACACAGCCTCACCTATTTCTTTGTGCCTTTTCTTCAGCTTGCTCTGCACTTTTAAGCCAAGCATCATTACACCATGTCCACTCCCCCGAGGCTGGCCACATTCCTGAGCATTTACTACTTTTCCCTAATTCACACAACTGAACAGCTTCTTTTACTCCGTGTTCACTCTCTCTTCAAGGTCACTAATGAAAAGAAAATTCCACAAGTCCCACTACAGCAGACTACTAACGGTTTCATCTGTATAAACACACACACAAATGGCGATTCTCCTTTTTCCACACCCTGACAACCACCTTCTTATGGCTCCTATACTTTCCAGGTACTGCATGAGAATTTTAAACAAGAACACCTACTGCCCTGCTCCTCTGTAACTACCCATAGGAAAAAAAAGCTCTTGATGAGCTGAGCAGACAAGTTACCTAAAGGCACGGGAAACCACTACAAGAAACAGAATTTTTTTCCCCCCTCAAAGACTGAACATACGTTGTACTGTTTATAACTGTAGAGGCTGGAGTGTGACCACCTCTGTGGGACTAACACCTCCTTTGCTCAGAAGCCCTGGTGACACTCCATATTTTCCCCAAGGGTCTCATTTAGAGGGCGAGCAGCGACGGCTGCTATGGGAGTTCTGACACTTTGAGCAGAGCACCAACACTAAACTAAAGAACGGAGGGCAAGGGGGAATGCTGGGACAACCTCCGATTCATCTGCTTCTACGAGAATGCGTTTTGGCAGACAGAGAGGAGGAAGAAAGCAGGGGTCAGCGGGAGAGGACGGGACCACACACAAAACTGCAGTCACTTCAAGATTCTCGTGCTTTATGATTGAGAAGCAACAGCTTAAATCTTCATCTCCACCACTGTTTTAAAAAAATAAAAAAAAATAAATAAAAAAAACCCAAACAAACAAAAAAAAACTTTGCTGCCAGCACTGCCCTTCATTTATTTTCTGAACATCAGCCTTCTCTCCAATTTCTTTTCAGAATCTTAGTTATCGTATAAAGATATTGGAGTCTCACTTTTGAAACATGTGGTGTCTTTATTCCACAGATTTTGATTTTGAAAAGAACAGGTAAGAGATAAGCTACTTCAGTAACTGAATCCAGAAAGATTTACACAACTAGTCACGGAGGAGCAGGCAGCTCTTGACTTACCATCAGCCGAAAAGGCAGCTGCAACAGCTGTTTAAACCTAGGAAGAATTCAGAAATTCTTCACACTCTCCCTTTCTTTCCTTAATAAATCCACAGGGGGATATCTAAACGGCCACACAGCCATTTTAAAGGCTAATTCCTTTTCAACTGTGATTAATGACTGCAGGCACTAGAAAGCAAGAGGTATCACATTTCAGCCACCACCCCCATGATCTCCTGCCTCCTCAAGTCTAGCACCTTTTCCCCCACTCCAGCTTTCCACAAAGTTGAGAACTGCATCATGAAAGTTTCAATTTTCTTTTATTTCCCCCCACCCCCCGCCAGCTCTCCATCCTTCCCCACATTAAATCACTTCTCCCCCAAGTTACCAACTTCCTTGGTAAAACACAGGCTGTTCCGATACCCTGCATTATACACACACAAGTGCGGTCCAATCAAGCACGCTTGAGATCCATCAAGCCCAGAAAGAGCTGACATCAACAGCTTGACCCCTCTCAGGTAAACTCCTCTCAGCAACTGTCATCTAAGAGCTTTCTGAGCTGGAAATTCCACCCCTGTTTTGGTTTATTTGCAAGTAAGTTTTTTAATCAACTCAGGTCAACTTCATGTATAAAAAGGAATTTCAGAAGAACAGAGATGGAAATACCCATTAACCACTTCTTCCTAAGAAATAAAATTGCTTTTGTAAAACTGCTTCATATTACTTGGTTAGAAAAATACGAAAAAGCTCAAAAGGAAAACGTGTGTCTCCACTCGGCCTTGGCACATCTGGTCAGTTTAAAAAAGCCTTCTCCAGCGGAGAGTTACAACAGATACTGGGAAACACGCCTCAATATATGGCTACATAACCTCACTCTTCACACCACTGGCCTACAAGGAAGAAAGTAGGTTTTTCTTTCCTTATTCGGTCACGTCTAAACTGTTTTGTACTATTCACGCCAGAAAAAGATTTTGGTATTTTTGACCCACATTTTGGGCAACCCCTAACAGCAGGCTTTCCAAGATGAATTCTGTAAGGAACTCTTTGCCACCTGCATGCAAATCTCATCCACGTTACCGTAAGATACCACACTTGTAGAGCCAGCTTCGCTTCCTGGCGCTGACAGTAAGTTCAGGCACCTAATTCTCAACACTTGCTGGTGTATGCCTTGCCAGCAACAGCAGGCAGCAAGGCAGGAGGAATGAAAGATGAGGGTACTTCAGACAACTTTCCTCATCCTACAGAACGCACAGCTCACCTTTCCAATTTCAGAAGCCCAGGAAATGGAAATCTGGTTTGGCACCGCTGATGACAGCCTCACTAGGGACGTAATGTTCAGGGGGCGCCCAGGTCGCTTCTGTTCGATTCCATTTTTTGGCGGTGGAGCGTATCCCTATGGGACGAAAAGACAAGGGAAGCATTACCGAGTGTCCTCCTGAGACTCGGAAACCTGCTGAAGCTGACTCGTTAGTTTTAAACAGCTCTATCTGAGGCAGGTAAACCCAGAGGCTCTCCAGGCTGGAGACTAAACTCAACATTTACTCGGAGAAGTATCAGCCTTTGACAGTCTAACATGTTCAATCAACCATAATGTTAAAGCATTTTTTTGTTTCGAAGTGGTTTTATACAAGTGCTGAAAAGGTGGAAGAGAACATGGTTTTGGTCCAGGTCAGTTCACTGGAAGGGTAAAAAGTAACGTTGATATTTTGTCTTTTTTTCTCCCCCTACCTTAATGAAAGAGAGCAGAACCTTGCAAGAACACAGCCTTAGAGAGAAACACAACAAGTCAGGGAGAGTTAACTCAGCATTTCACACACAGAAAACACTTCATTGATTCTATTTAAGAAACAGTAAAGTCCTGTTCCAAGAGCTCCACATCCTCTCAGTGTCGTCTTTGCCTCATATCAACTACAACCAGCACTGTTAGCGACAGGTTGTCACCTGTTCTCTGCCAGGGCCCCCAAAGAAGGGCAGTACATGGAATATCAGATATATTTAAGAGCTAATAGGCTTTACTGTTGTCCGCAGAAAAAATCCAAAACATACATATTGTTTGCTCAGCTTTAATGCAGAATTTCATTACCTGGACAGCTCTTGTCTGTGGTTTTATTCCCTACATGATCTACGCAAATTGAAGCAGGAGCCATCCAGTCCCCTTCTGCTCCTAGGTATGCACATGCTCCCCAGCACAGGGTGAGCAGAAAGCGCTGGTGCTCGGAGCAGGAGTGCGCGACCTAACTGCGGCGTATCCATCTCGCCCTATGCCTGTCGCTACGCCAGCGAGCCAGCCCACAAGAGAAATCTCTGCTCTCGGCTTGCATGGACAGCCCGCAGTACACTTGTCTCAAAAAACTCATCCCGCACCAGAAGGATAGAAGATTGCAGCCTTCTATCTTGCACAGAAGCAACTGCCAGATTTCATTTAGTTCAAGACAGTGTTGTTCTACACAGAAACTCTCAGGAATGAAACGATGGGAAACACAGACAGACGTTGTTTTGCCCAGAGAAACACACACATTCACGGACTAGTGCTTGGGGAAAAAAAAAATTTGCTCTGAAAGATGCAGAGTCTGAAAATTAGAAAAAAGACACAGCCAACCAGAAATAAACAGCCTCTTCCACTCACTAGCCGAGTATACCACAAGATAATCACTGCCACTAATCCAGGGAGGACTCAATAGTTGTCATCAAGTCATCTCCTGGGTTTCCAAAGCTGCTCTGTTCCTAGTCCGTACATTTCACCTGACAACTAAGCCGTGGCTCTGCCTCACACCACTGCCCTTCCTCCATTTCAGACAGGACTCCTGCTTGCAGTGACACAACGGGGACTCGGAGCCAGCAACTGCTGAAGAACTCTCCCTGAAATGGCTCTCACCCCAGATGACAAGTGACTCATCATCCACCAAGAACGTGCTTTATTGTAGAACATCGAGGCAGAAGATGTATGGGGACTGCTGATCATTCCACATTGAAAAGAACGAATGATTTGCCATTCCTTTAATCAGACATAGCAGCCACAGCCATTTATAGAGCATATATCCCAACTGCTCTCCTGTAGCAGGCCTCTCTGCGCTACGGTGACTTTATCATGAGCTCATGTGGACAAACACGTCCTCCCTGCCGCATTTAGGAAAGCACTTCCACACATCCTGTACCAGCCACAATAATCCTGCTGGTCTCCAACCTAAAATGAAGCCACCTTGCCTTCAGAAGAGCAAGGATGCAAGTTCTCCTATCTTTACTGTTTTCTTTTTTAGAGACATGCAGCGCACGCGCTTCGTTTCAGTCCAGCTTTTGATGTTTCCCTACACAGAACGACCTTGAGAGCAGCCTCAATGTCGAAAACTTTTAAATGTTCCCCTCCTAGCCTTCCAGGAGTTAAGAGCCCTCTGCCTGATCATCACAACCTAGCACTGTTTAGTTAGGCTGACAATTCCAGTGGCTAGCAAATGCCAACATTATTTGGGTCTTCAAGTTTTCCACACTTCTTGCAAGAACCATATTACTCAAAGCAGGTGAAATCTGCTATAGCCAGAAAAATCTACCAACGGAAAGAGTGATTGTTCTTCTGCCTCCTTATTTCCAGCCTGCCCTGACATATTTGATCTTGTCCTTTTAAAAAGGAACTGCAACGGTCTATGGAGAAGAAAAGCAAATTACCTTTTTGGACTTCCACATTTTGTCTCACCTACAAGAGAAGCCAATAAGAACCACCACCCGCTGCAGCGCATTATGCATAAAATCCTTGCTACCTGCTGAGATGCCAGCACGCAAGGCTCTACATTTGCTCCTTTTAAGTCAGAACCAACACTGTAAGATGAGGACACAGGTAGTCGTAGGAATACAGGGAAATGCCACGCTAGCAAGACTTGGCACAACCTGAAGCAGTACTAGCACCGTTTGTGTGAGGTTTCTGGTAAGGACTGCAGCCAAGGAGATGGCCAAGAACAATTGACTGACATCTGCACAGGCATGAACTGCTGTGCCAGGGACAGATAGAACAGTGCTTGGTTCAGAACGGTACAAGTTGGCAATAGAGGCTGGCATCGCTGATTAACCACCTAACACCAACACTACTGAGCTGGACAACAGTGGGCTTTGAGGAAAAGAAGTTATCTTGCATTTCCTAAAACAGAAAGGAACCACCAGAGGGATGCAGACAGTGACCAAAACAACAACAAAAGGTTTGAACCAAGACTGTATTTGTCACTCAGCTCATACTGAAGGAAGAGAGGAGAGGAAGTGGCGAAGACAATAGTCAGTTATCCACTTTCTCACCTGAAGTTTCTGCTGAACAGATTAGAGAATGAATCGCTTCACAATGCACAAGAAGTACCTACAAGATTTAGATCCAAAGCAAAGCAATAACCCAAAAATACAAACAAGCTTTACTACGACTGTGACCTGTTGCGCACAAAATGTACAGCGTAACACAGCACAGCAGGGTGCAAATCGTATTAGCAAGAGCGAGAACCAGCAGGCATTGATGTCCACAGGGTAACAAACAGACTCAATTCTTTTTGGTGGGTTGATTAAAGAAAGGAAGACAGCCTGCAGAAGAAGTGAGAAAATCCTCAAGTTTATCATAGAAAACTAACCGGCATTTGCAGAAGATTGATCAGAAAACGTACGAACGAAATCCTCTTACCGCAGACAGAGAGAACAGTGATGTAATGGCTAAAGTAGTAAGGGGAAAAAAGCTAGAGAATCTCACTTAAGCTGAGTAGAGGCAAAAAAAAAAGCAGTTATGGTTGCATATAGCAGGAGGGAGGGTACATAACAACACGTCTGACACACCAAGAAGGTGGCACACATTCCAAAAAAGAGGTTTCACACTCCCTCTCTCCGCACAGCATTTTTCCAGACCCACTGCTGACAAACACCTCTGTACTACTACTACTTCTACCACTCCCAGAACTACTTCAGAATGGGCTGTATAAGTTTCTCTGTTCTATGGTATAGAGGTAACTGCTGCAGAGATTTTTGAAGAATAATGAGAGTGCTTTTCCCTTTTTGTATATAATCAAGCCTTTAGCTGACCCTGCCTCCAGTATTAACTTTTTTTGGGGTTGGACTAGATGATCTTTTCAAGGTCCCTTCCAACCCCTAACACTCTCTGATTTTGCAACAGACAACACCAGTAATGTATATAACTGCCAACACTGTTCTGTACCAGTATCAGCAAACACTAGGAATCCCAAAACACGTCAGTTCATCCCCAAAATGAATTCTGCTCTGAGGGGACAGATGCACAGCAGCGTACAAACTGGTACACAAGAAGGTGGTGCCATTTCCTCATCACATGAAGCAGCCCAAGCTTAAATACAGACAGCCCAAACACTGAGGGCTGTTGGTATTATCCAATCAAGTCTAACAAACTCACTTTGAAGACCTATGAGAACTCCCAGGGGTTCATTTTTGACATATGTTGTGTTAACCACAACAGATGAGGTCTGTTATAGGTGGTGAACACACAATTAATCCACGCAGTGGCTCTAACATGACTAATAGTAGTAATGGTCATCTCTGACCGCAAGTGTGCAAACCACACATCTAACATCAGTAACTAGAGAAATCTGAGCAATAACAGCCAGCTTGACTGTTTGAACAAGCTAACGTGACAGAAAAAAAACCAAAAACAACAAACCAGAAGTGCCACACACCCCACAAGTCAAAAAGAAGCCCCCAAAATACATCGAAACAAGCTTACCGGCAAGGGAAACAGCTTCCCGTTTACTTTAATACACAAACTATTAGGGTAATTATCTTCTTGAGGGCAGCTCGTCTCTGCAAGGCATAACCTGTATCCCCAAAAAGAAAAAGTGTCATTTTCAAGTGTCACCACATTCATACTTCGCCACAAACATCTGGTCTCTTTTTTACAGTTAAGAAGTTACAAAAGAGCACTAGGGCAAGGGTACCTTAGCTGAACTTGAACCGTGTAATCTCTTCTGCCCCCTGGCAAGAAGTCCCTGCGGCAGAGAAAGAAGAAAAGCGCCCATTTAGACAGCAGATGTCACGTGCAGAAAGAACCAGCAGCCCTGCCCCAACGTCACTAATCTTTGCTCTTTATTTTTCTTTTATTGAGCTATGAGTAAGTCTTACAAGCGACAAGTCTATTTAGATACTGCAAGTTAAGCAGGACTTCAGGATCAGCACCCTCTGTCAAGAGTTTATAGCAGCAATAAAGTATGGTGTTGCCAGACAGGGAAAAAAGAAAAAAACCAACAAACTATGAATTCTCTTGGCTCACACCATAGATCTTGCAACAACATGAACCCTGGAACAAAAGATAAAAGCAGCCTTCCATTCCTGCAGCCAGGAAACATGCAGGGAAGAAAAGCTTACCACCTCTCTAAATAGTCACAACTATTTGGAACACAGTAATTGTTAACTCTTTAGTGGCGCAGGATTTATCCCAACTGTACACAAATTCTGTGCGCAGTAACTCCTGAAGAAAACAGAACAGATAAACTCAGTGTAACTTCAGTGAGGATCATCACTCTCTACCTGTAATCTTATGTTATGTATAAAATGAACCAACACGCCCACACTTTCTTCTGAGAATGTGCAAAGTTTGTGTTATGCCACACTTGCTTCTTACCTGGAAATACAGATTTCTCTGACCTGCTGAGGCGTTAAAGCAAAGATAAAAAACTTCTCTTGGAATCTCTGAATATTGCTCTGTACTGAAAGAAAGAAAAAAAAATAACAAACACAAAACAAAGAGACACAAAAGAGGTTTAACCATGATGTTTAAAATCATTGATTGAAACAGGATCTGCAGTTGAGTTTTTCCTGGAACCAGCCTTAAGTCACTTAATACAATCAAACGGAGGTTGAACTGTGTGTAACTGCCAACAGGAACACAACGGAACAAATCATTCATTCAGCTATATTCAGGTGGCAGAACATCACATCACCCTTCAGCACCAAAGAAGTTTGGCACATTGCGGTACAATCCCTCCTCCCCAGGGAGAAAAGCTTCAAACACACACACACAAAGCAAAACCTAACACGGGACACCTGATGTAAAGAGTATCACAGAGAAGATGTTTATGACCATATTAATGTACTACACGGAGAGAACGTGCACCAGAAGTTATTAATGGACAGCTGGAAAACTACTCAATTCAGAAACAGCTAAAGGTAGCTAAGCTTTGGGAAGGAAGGGAGGCAGCACAATCCCTACTGCCAGAGAAGTCAGCTAGACTTCATGTCTGGGAATTATCCCTCAGTAGCATTTGGCAAAAAAAATAATCAAAGTAAACAGATAAAATAAGCAAACACAACTCGCATATCAGAATACTACTTGTGTCAGTAATGCTTTAGCGTTAAATGCTCATAGTACATACATTCAATTTTTATTTATTTTTTTTTTTACTTTCTTTCGATTGAGAAGTTAGAAACTTTGACCTGAAATAAAAGTAGATGGGAGTTGTCCAACAGTTTAAAGTAACCAGCATTTAGGACAAGTGCAAAACCAGCACAACTAAACTAGACAACTTCAGAAAGGCTAGACTGTCTTGTACGTTCTATGCTCAGAAAACACACGGAAAAAGGACACAAACACAGAACACAGCACAAGTGGAACAAGCACAGACACCCTCTTCCTCAAATAATTCATACAAAACTTGTTTGTTCCACATCCTAATTGCCCATGCCTACTATCTGGGATCTATAAGCTACCCATATCAAACTGAAAATACTAAATAAGGGAAGCCTCATTTCCAAATGTGCTCATGAATCCATGTTAAGAATGTTTTTTAGCCAGTATTCATATCCTTCTAATGTCACATTATTTGCATATCAAGCCATTCCTCACCTCTCACTTCCCCACTCCTCCTCACACAGATCTGAGTTGTACCTCTGGACACTGCCACCTGCAGTTCTGTGCTCTGAGAAAGTCTGAAGGCAAGTACTCAGTTAAATGAAATCCTGTCCCCCTAGACCATGTCCTAAGAGGATCCAAAAATTACATGAATAGAAGGATATTCCTCACTCCTATGAAAACTGAGCAATTTGCAACATAGAGCCTATAGACTTCAAGGGAAAGAGGAGGCTACAGGCAGCTCTAATACAGGGACACCCCTAAGGAAGCATTCCCCTCTCAGGAAAAAAAAAGGCTCATTTCCAAAGTTGAGGAAAACAGCTGTTAGGGAAATTTCTATCATGTCACCAACGCTGCACATAGCAAATGTAAGGAGCAGTCAGCCAGGACACCGTGGCACGGACAGGTTATCTCTGTAAAGGTGACGGCAGCATGTCCTGGTCTGAGCTACAACAGAACTAATTCTGTTCAGTGATTTTACTTTTCAGCTCATTTTCTTCTACCGGCGTTTTCTGAAGCTAAAGGCAGATTCTCCCAGCCAGTCTCTACTTCCAGCAGTGATAACGTT